>CM038705.1:30175490-30260490 GCA_021613375.1 Megaleporinus macrocephalus
TAACCACATTGCTAGTGGCAGGACCTTAAACAGGCAGTTCATAATTGATCCCCTTCAAATGTGGCTGAATTAAAGCAATTCTCCACTGAAGAGTTCGCCAGAATTCCTCCACAACCATGTGTAAAACTGATGTGTAAAACTGTGGGGCCACTGATATGGTGTGATAAGTGTTGCAGTTTTTTTCCCTTGAAGGAGTTAAATTACAATTCAAAAACTGTAATGTGTGTATCCTCATATTCTCTTTGTCTGAATTAATATTTTATGAGAGGATTTTTAAATGATATGCAAAATTGGAGATCATCAGGAATCCACAGTACCTTTTCACATCACTGAACATTGAAACTTAGTTTTTCTTAATATAGCAGTGTAATAGGAACTAGTACTGTGAGTCTTTTGTACACTCCAAATAGCACATGGCACCTTCCTTGGACACATTCGCCTGGAGCCCCACAAGCCACAGCAGGTTCCTATCGACTCCACTATGTCTTTTGGTGCCTCCACACGTGTATATACCATACGTGAGAAACCTCAGAGCCAGGCTAATGCGGCTGCAGGGGAAAAAGCTGGAGATGATGAGGAACTAAAGGGACTGCTGGGTCTTCCTGAAGAGGAGACGGAGTTGGAGGTGTGTTGATCATGAAATGCACCTTCATTTTAAAAATATTTTAGTTTGTATTTATTGTCATTGTACGTCTTGATGTGACTAATAGGATTCTAGCTAAAGAGCCACTTTTTAATTATTTTTATATTTTGTATCATTCTGGAACATTGAAGAACCTGACTGAGTTCAACACTGCACACAACAAGCGCATCTCTGTCCTGACCATAGAGGAAGGCAATCTGGATATCCAGAGACCCAAAAGGAAAAGAAAAAGTTCTAGAGTGAGCTTTAATGAAGATGAGGAAATTATCAACCCAGGCAAGCATAACTTCCCAATAAACTATTATTATTATTATTATTATTATTATTATTATTATTATTATTATAGTAATCGTTGCTTAAATTTCTGAACTTGCATTGTTTCATGTTTGCTTTGTATTTTCTTGTTTGATCTTTACAGAGGATGTCGACCCCTCTGTTGGACGCTTCAGGAACATGGTGCAGACTGCCGTGGTTCCTCTGAAGGTAGCTTTTTGTGACATTGTATTTTGCTTGTTGTGCTCTGCTATGTGCTAATTATGAGAAACCTACTACATGTTTCTTTCATGTTCACTGGCAGAAAAAGAAAGTAGAGAGTGGAAGCATTCTGGGGATCGAGGACTCAGTAATGCGACATTCGCACAGTTTCTCTATGAGAGGAGGGCTGTATGGGGATCTTCCACCCACTAGCCATGAGGCTCATCCAACAGGAGCACCTGGAGGAGCCAACCTCCTCGGAGGACTCCCGCTACCAAACCCTGCCCCAGAGGTGGACTTGGCCCCAGAGCTTCCTCTTCCCCCTGTTACCCTCAATCCCACCCCTGTAACAGGCCCCTTTGTTCCAGAGGGTCTCAGCGAGCCCCGCAAGAAGAAGTATGCCAAAGAGGCATGGCCTGGCAAAAAGCCCACACCATCTTTACTTCTCTAGCTGCGGAACCATTTATGAACTTTATGGATGTGTTGTGATTTTTATTTTTATTTTTATTATTACTTTTTTTTTCTTCTGCATCAGTGAGTTACAAGACATTCCAGTAAAGGTTCCTTGGCTCTGGTCAAAATATACTTTAGTATTCTGATTTCCACCAGTGGATTCAAGCAACTGAGGGAGCTAAAATTGGGTTTAAGTTAGGTGCCACTACACATGTTCAGAATAACAGCAGGTGTTAAAGATCATATGCAAGCCCATCACAAATGCATATGTCAGAAAACAGGACGGTTGTTTTGGATAGTTTAAGAAATCTGAAACTATTGTTACACATTTGTGATGCTTGTTTCAGTCACTAGATGGCAGTAGACCCATAATATTTCTTAGAATTCTTAGATATCCACCCCCTGAAAGGTGTTTAAAAAAAATAAAAACTTTTTATAAGAACTTTAGAACCTGACAGGGATGTTCTTTCTTGTATCCAGAAAATATTTCCTTTGGTCTGTCTTTTGCTTTTGTATTATGAAATACAATGAGAATAAACCTCAAAGCCAGTTTTATTTTTGTGCCCAGTTTTGTCATCTTTAGTTTTATTAGTTAATTCATTCATACATCCTTCATACTATCCAGCACTCATTTGGTGGAAGGCAGAAAACACCCAGCACAGCTCGCCAGTCCATCACAGGGCGGTTTAAGTTGTTTACTATCGTAAACATTTTTTCAGCCACTTGTGTAACAGCAGCATGTTAGCCTTTGGATGTCTGATGTGTATTAACTTGCACCTGCAAACGACTGAACAATTGCAGCTGCATATCATACTCAACAAGAGAAAATATTGCATAACTGATTGACTCCTCTGCCCCTTCATGCACTCATTTAGTTATACTCCATACTAAATACACACGGGTTGTGCAATATGCCATAAGAATGGTTTACCAAAGGTGAATAAACTGAATGAATGAACTAGCAAACATGAGATGCTGACTTGGGAAGCACAGCAACTACAGGGAGGACACATTTTATTAACAAACCAACCAAGTCCAACCAAGTCCAACACAGGCCAGCACGTATGCAATGCTAACAGTTATACGTTATATTATTCTTAGTAATCATGTGTATGATAACTATCAAATTAGGATTTAAATAATATTGTTTACTAAAAAAACACTTTTACTTTTGGATGCGCCCTAAGTACTAAGTCATTTAGCCAACAGTGATCTACAGTTATCAATGTATGTATGTATAACATTGCATTTTAAAAATTCCAGTGATGAATGTATAGCACGTCTTCACAGTTTAAAAATTAGCATTAAATTAGTTTGAGTTTTCAAACCTGTTGTCAGAGTTTAATTCATATTTAAAGCCCCAATTTGGAATCAGTGACAGTGCTACTTAAGTACTGCAAAACAAAAAAAATAGCTAAATAGGAATAAAGCCCATAAGTATTAGGCTTTCTTAAGAATTTAGAACTAATCCTTGTTTTATTGATTTCTAATTCAGGGTGTAAGACAAGATAAGTGTGATACATTTCTATGGATCATTTTCCACAAATCTGATCTTGAGGTTTACTCCATTGATAGACCTTAGCACTAATCTAGGGATCATCTTTGGGATGTGATCTGGGTCCTTGATGAGTACATACTTCTTCAGTGTCAGGGCCACCACCACTTTCATCTCGTTCATAGCGAAGTTCTGTCCGATGCAGTTCCTGAATTAAGTGTAAGTGGTAAAAGGAGTTAGGAATGTAAATTCAGGAGGTGTATGTAATTAACTGCAATAAAGACATTTTTGCAATTACAAACTTTTCATCAGAAAACTAAGATGAGAATTAGATGGTGGTCTACACTGATGTACATTATAGTACAGTGCAAAAGTCAGAAAGCACCCTTCATTTATTTATGTTTCCAAATCTGGAGTCCAAACATAGAAACATAAAAAAGACGCCAACCAACCATGCAAAATCTGGTAAACCACCGAAATTGTCACTATCAGACAAACAGTACTTTGATCTGATCTTTAAAAGATCAAAGAAGAAAATAAAGCTCCACTCTTGCATCCCATCGACAAATATCAACTCAACATTACGAGTCTAAAAGTATGTGTAGCTGTCAAGAAGGATACAGAGAAAAAGATAAATTGGCTGCTGTCGTTCTTAAAACAATGGACCGGCCACTTTACAGCCCAGAACTCAAAATGCAGAACATAAAAGATAAAACTTTGCAGCTGGGGAAAAAATACCACAGCAAAAAACAAAAAAACAGTCTCCTGAAAAGAATGTAAGTTGTAACAAACGCAAAGAATAGACAAACTAAATCCTAAAAAATATATATTTTTGCTTATTTTCTTGTAAAAACACCATTTTGAACGGAAATTAAATAAATGAAGGTGACGTTTCAGCAAATCACAGCACACAGAACCATAATTATATTTATTATATAACTATAATAACTATAATTATTATTACTTTTATCTTTTATCATGAAGCACAGTACTGACTATGAAGATGCATAAATACTCTCTTCAAGGTAATCTCAGTTCACACAGTTGTGTAATCATCAGTGTTGTGTGTTGCCACATATAGTGCTGCAGCCTTATTGTGCGGTACTAAAACAGTATAAGGTCACTAGTACAAAGGCTCCACTCTCCAGGCAGTGCTTTTTCTGGGTGAGGGTTAAGTCAAACTGTGGCTGCCTCTTTACCTGTGGCTGTTTTACATGGTCTGCATGTAGATACAAACCTTGGTCCAGCAGAGAAGGGAACAAATGCATGAGGTGATCTCTTAGCTGTGTTCTCTGGCAGAAATCGTAATGGGTCAAACACCTAGGGGAAAAAAACATAACATATATTTTTAACACTATTTTTTTCTATTTACACCCTAAAGCCTTTCAATAACAACATTCAATACAATGCCATCTGACTGAATAAGTGCCAAATTGTAGGAGTGAGGTCTCTGCATGCAGGTCTTGGTCATTTCAAAGGTTAAATGTTAACATAGTTTACCTTGAGAGTTGTCCATGCTAAACCCTAAATCAACTGTTAAAGCAACTAGCATTTCTAGCAACAAAAACTTCTCAGTGTTTAGAGTTTTGTACAGAAGCTGTAGGTATCAGTAAAATGTTCATACATGTGGATTCTCCCAAACGGTGGCGTTATGGTGGATTCCATACACACTGGTGCCAACAATACATCCTATGAAAGAAACAGAGAACACCAGATTATAATTTAGCTGAATCTTGTTGATGATGATATGCTTAACAAATCTTTTTAGCATTGTCATAAAGGTATGCTCAAAAGGTGAAAAACAAACAGGCTGGTTAATGTTTCAACAGGGTCCCTCAGAGACAAAGGTCATATTAAAGTATACAGCAACCCTGGGAAGCCTGATTGCTTAGATAAAGTCAATATAAAAAAGTTGTGTTATAGGTCAACTGGATTAAAATACTAAGGAGTAATAGACAACACATCATGTCAAGAAGCAATTTCATACGTAGTCTGATGCAAGAGCTTGGGCAGCACTTGTCAAATTGTGTGCTGTTGCTGACTTTCTAAATGGAAGTTAATTTAAACAGAAACTATGCAATAAAATTTGTACAGGAATGACTAATGTTGCCTAAAAAGATGTTATAGATTTTACACTACATGGAGAAATGTATGTAGGCACCCATTCACATGATCATTTCAGCTACTTCAGCCACAGTGCATGTGCATGAAATCAGGCATATAGTCACGCAATCTCCATGGATGAACATTGGCATTAGAACAAGTTGTACTAAAGGGCGCAGTGACGTTCAACATGACACTTTCAAAAGATGCCACCTTTCCAACAAGTGAGTTTCTCTGGATTGATTAATCATGCTTCACAGGCAAATTTCTGCTTGCCTTATGCCAGAAGAATGCTACCTGCCTGAAAGTGTAGTGCAGGGTTTGGTGGAGGAGGAATAATGGTTTGGAGCTGCTTTTCAGGGTTTGGGATAGCTCTATCAAATACGGTAAAGCTATAGCATGAAATTACATCCTATAGAATTGTGTGCTTCCAAAATCGGCAACAATATGCAAAAAAAAAAAGGTTTACTAAAAGGGTTCTGTAAGAAATGGATTTACCTCCACAAAGTCCTGACCTCAACCATATCCAGCACCTTTGGGATGAACTGAAATGTTGACTGTGAGCCCAGCCTTATTGGTCAACATCAGTACTTGATCTCACTAATGCTTTTGTTGCTGAATGCAAGCCAATCAGTGGAAGAATGTTCCAAAATTTATTGGATAGCCTTCCCAGAAATGTGGAGGCTGTTATGGCAACAAAGTGGAGCGATAGGTAACTGGTTTATGGTTTTGGAAAGAGATGTTCTGGTGTCCATATTCATACTTTTGACCTTTTAATATGCACTGTATGTTAAATTAAGTGGAATGATTTGTTTATTAGTAAAGACAATAATGACATAGAGGTAATAGGCTGATCAAAACTTACATCCAAGATCATTATAAGACCCTAGGAGCCAAAACACTTGATTGAAGTGCTCTCTGAAATCCTACTTATTTAAAGTCACTTTAGTACGCCATTGAAGAAGCATTACCTTCAGGCAATGATCTTCCATCAAAAAAAGTCATGGGTTTGGTCAGCATCCGTGCCATTCCTGGTACGGGAGGATAAAGACGCAAGGATTCCTTAATGCACATTGTGGTGTATGGTATTTTACTGATATCCTCCCTGAAATATAGACAGAATGTTAGAGAGTCAAAGAGGCACACAGATAGAAATACAGGCAAAACAGCTGTCGGTTCTCGCAGTTACCCCGTGGCTTTTCAAACTTTCCAAAAAAACAAACAGACGAAGTTCCACAAAATGCTGGCTTGCTGCCAAATGTCAAACACAGCCTCGACATAGCGAACCTGAGGCTGAGGACAGCACTACCAGCATTATTGACCAGTACTGACCTTAAATAAAAGCCCAAATACATATAAACTGCCAGCCACCTTAGGTGCTAAGAAAGGTCAAACAGCAACTAAACACTTTTTCCCCCCATATAAAACAATATATTGGTAAGTGTATATAAGTAAATATGTTTATCATTAAAATACACATATGGGAATTCCATAGATTACTACATAAACAAATCATCGGGACGTAAACAAAGTCATTTACAGTTCGTTGTTAAATCATGTACAGATACTTAATATAATTCTTTGCCGTGGATCTAACAGAAACCAGAAGTCCTAATGTCTACAAGGAAAATACAGACAATTTAATGTGCTATGCAAATTAGGAATTAATCTAAATCTACATATGCAATGTTGACAGAGGTAAAAAATAACGATAAATCTGAAAAAAATACTATTTTGTATTTTGTACACATACCTCGCATCTACAGTATCTCACAAAAGTGAGTACACCTCATATTTTTGTAAATATTTTATTATATCTTTTCATGGGACAACACGGAAGATATGACACTTTGATCAGTGTACAGCTCATACAACAGGGTAAAGTTGCTGTGTCCTCAAAATAACCCAACACACAGACATTAAGTGGCAGCTTATAAGCACGAGGAAGACTCATGGCCATCCTAGAGGTAATGTATTAAAGGGTATCTTAAATGCACATGATCTATAAATGGTTAAAAAGACTAAGCTGTCGACTGGACTTTTAGAGGCACAAATGACACGTAGCCTACACGCCTCATGGACAAGAAATCAGACAGGGTCTGGACTATATATGTGGCAGAGAGTCAGAGAACCAGCTACGTCTGTTTTAAAGCTCCTGTGGTATCGAGAACAGTGTTAGGTATCTACACTGAACGATTAGCAGTATGACTTTTCAAGTGACTACCTACTGAAAAAAACATGTTATGTGTGTTAATCTTAAAATAAAATGCTAAGATAAGAAAAACAGGTAAACAGGTGCTGTCTTGCTGCTGTCTTGACAAAGCGCTGTGGGATGTTTGTGCTTCAAGTGCCTGTGCATCGATTATGTCGACGTGTCACCCCAGCCTTATTGGAAGTTCAACATGGCACCTCAGGACAAAGAACTGTCTGAGGATCTGAAGAAAAGAATTGTTGCTCTACATAAAGATGGCCTAGGCTATAAAAACACCCTGAAACTGAGCTGCAGCACGCTGGCCAAGA
Source organism: Megaleporinus macrocephalus (assembly GCA_021613375.1). Classification (NCBI taxonomy): domain Eukaryota; kingdom Metazoa; phylum Chordata; class Actinopteri; order Characiformes; family Anostomidae; genus Megaleporinus; species Megaleporinus macrocephalus. The sequence goes on from CM038705.1 coordinate 30,183,179, forward strand.
CCATACAGCAGTTTACCAGGACAGATTCCACTCAGAACAGGCCTTGCCATGGTCGACCAAAGAAGTTGAACTGCTGCAGAAGTTAAAGGGGTAGGGGGTCAGCCTGCTCAGATCATGCACTGCTCACTGTATCAAATTTGTCTGCATGGCTGTCGTCCCAGAGGAAGCCTCTTCTAAAGATGATGCACAAGAAAGCCCGCAAACAGTTTGCTGAAGACAAGCAGACTAAGGATATGGATTAGAGCATGATCTCATCCCTTCGGTAACTGGGCCACAGGGCAGTATTCCAACATGATAATGACCATATGATACATGATAACGAACACTGCCTTGCTAAATAAACTAAGGGTAAAGGTGCTAGACTGGCTAAGCATGTCTCCACACCTATATCCTATTGAGCATCTGGGGGGTTTCCTCAAACGGAAGGTGGAGGAGCGCAAGGTTTTATCCACCAACTCTGTGTGGTCTTCATGGAGGAGTGAAGGAGGAATTAATTGGCAACCTGAAAAGCTCTAGCGAACTCCATGCCCCAGAGAGTTAAGGCACTGCTGGGAAATAATGATGGCCACACAAAATATTGACTCTTTGTACACAATTTGACCATTTTCACTTAGGGGTGTACTCACTTTTGTTGCTAGCAGTTTTGACAATAATGGCTGTGTTGAGTGATTTTTTTGAGGACAAATTTTATTTTGAGGCAAATTTACACTGTTATACAAGCTGTACACTGAATACTTTACACTGTATCAAAGTGTCATATCTTCAGTGTTGTCCCACGAAAAGATATAATAAAATATTTACAAAAACATGAGGGGTGTACTCACTTTTGTGAGATACTGTATGTCTAGCTTTTAGAGACGTTCACCACACCTCTGATTCTTACGACAATCGATGTGAATAGAATCTGACTCTGACTTTGAATTCACCTTAATGATTGAATCATGCAGAGAGAAAAAAAAAAAAAAAAAAAAAAAAAAAAAATATATATATATATATATATATATATATATATATATATATATATATATATATATATATATATATAAACATTACCAGTCCATAGTGTCCTTTCCCTTTAGCACTTCCTGGATCTCCTTTCTACACTTTTCCTGGTGCTCAGGGTTGCTGGCCAGAGTATACAGGATCCATGCAAGGCCGCTAGCTGTAGTGTCATGTCCTTCAAACATGAAAGTGTCCACCTCTGCTCGCATGTCTTCATCCGACAAGCCCTGCTGCTGCTCATCCTATAGATCAGAACATAAGACTCTAGGTTAAAGGACTTGTATAACATTGTATGACCATTGTACGTTTTAAGTTATGTGACTTCAGTGTTTCCCAATGCCTGGTCTAACTGGACCCCCTGCCTGCATACTATTGTGTGTTTATTAGTGAATTAGTTGGATCAGGTGTGTTGAGAGCAGAGCAAGCACTAAAATGTGCAGGGCAAGTGGTCCTCCTTAGGGTTGGGAACCACTGAGCAATATGCATACATCCCTACAAGTGCAGGTGTGTATATTCCTTTATAATAATATTTGTAGTTTAAGAGGATTGTCCAAACATCTTGAATTGTGTTTTCCATTTCGCATTTTTTAAAGTCTTTGAAGCTTTATATGATGTGTAGATACAAAAAAATATTGAAAAGACAAAAGAAACCTTAAGGTGAAGCTTCAAATGGATATTAACATGGTAAATGATGGCTTTTCTAGAGATCACACAGTGACATTTTAACATTATTAATAATACTGATTTTACATACTCGAGCATGAAGAAGGATATCCAAAAAGTCTAAATTTCTCTTCTTTTGAGAAAAGTCCTGCTCCTTTTCATTACCTAAAGCTTCTTTCCTTTTTCTTATGACTTCCGCTACAAAAGAAAAGATTCTTATGTTAGATTGATAAGAAACTAATAGATGGTACTTGTCTATAAAATATAAACACATATAGTGCCCTCTACAAATACTGACACCCCTGGTAAGCAAAAAAGAATATAAATAATAATTTTCATTGTTTATCCTTTTGACTTGTCATTCAAAATATTAACAACAATCTAACCTTTATTTGAAGTACAACGATTGAAATATTTTCTCATAAAATACCTATTTTTTCTAAAATATATGTGTGTCACATTTGTTGGCCTCCCTATACATTCCTAGTGTAAAATCTAACATCTACTATAAAATCTAAATCTTTGCCAGATGCTTCTGAAGCTTTCAGTAGGACCATGTTCTACAATCAGATAATTGTTTCTTTTTTTTTTAAAAACAAACACCTAAGGTTGGTGTAGACACAAAGATAGCCAGTCAGAATAGTGGTGATACTTTCCCTGCTGGGAAGTATGGTGGTGGATACATGATATTAACCATAACCCTAGGGCAGTTTTCTTCCACATGCCCTGGACAACAGATTTGGATACAATTAAATCATAGACTCCATCAAGTACCAGCAGATATCAAATCTAAACCTGACAGCCTTGGAGCTTTGGATGTTCCAGCTGGACAGTGATACAAATCTCAAAACAAAAAATAGTTAAACGACCACAGAACCAGAGTTTTACCATTGTCCTTGGAACTGAACCACACTAAAAAATCTGTGGGATGAAATGAAGAGAGTAGTCAACTTCAGAATCTGAAGGATCTGGATAGAGTCTTTTTTGGAGGAATGGTCTCAGATTGCTTGCCTTATGTTCTCTAGTCTCTTTAAGCATTATCAGAGAAAACTGTTAGTAAGAGCAGTTAAAGGGAGGCAAGTATTAAATGAAGGGTGGTAACTATCTGTGAAAAAAATCTCATAATAAGACTTTGAGTTTTTTAGTCATTGTACTTTAAATAAACATTAGATTTCTGTTAATATTTTAAAGATTAAAAGAATAAGCAACAAAGAAAGAAATTTTACTTTTCCAAATGTACCAACCATTGTGAGGCCCATTGTATGTGTAAAAAGATAAGACATGGGAAACTAAGTCTAAGATCGATCCAGACATACCTGTATGGTTGTGTGCGATTTTGCATGCCCTTCTATATCTGTAGCCATGTGGACTGAGATGAAAGATAATATCACTGTGATATGGAAAGACTCGGAACCGGAAGTTTACCAGGTCACACAGCTCATACACTGCCTTTATATATGTGTTGGTTCCACTGAAAACAGAATGCGGAAATTATGATTGTTGTTTTTAAAGTAAGGGATGATAAATTAGAGTTTTTTTTGTTTTATTTTCAACCCACCTCTCTGTTTGACAGTTGCTGTGGCAGCTAAAGGCACACTTCATAATGCTATCCAGTGTCATCAGGCTAACATGCTGAAAAAGTTCAAAGGACTCCTCTGTTTTTGCATAGGCTTCCCACTTGTCCTGAGAGGGAGAGGAAGGTTTTCATGTTGAGTAATTCAAACAGGCAGACGATGGATTTGTTACGAATTAGCCAGCAGTTGCAAAAATATCAGATTATTAACTCACCAACATAACTTTTGCTGAATCTGCCATTAATTTCACATAAGGCTTCAAGATATCATAATGAAAGCCGGGTGTGAGGAGTCTTCTGTGGCGAAACCATCTCTGCCCAGCAGACACAAGCAAACCTTCCCCTGCAAAGACAATGCAGCATCAGGAACTAAAGATGTTTATATCTGATCATTTACAACTGCCAGTCCTGGACCAGCACAGTTTGGTACCTTCCCTGCTCAAACAGCCACTCATCAGATGAGCTATGTTCAAGCAGTAAAATAACCAAATTCTGGGTGCCAGCTCTCCAGGACTAGGGAAGAATACTCCTGATTTTAAGAGCCTCCTTCACTCATTATTTGTGGTTACCTATCCAAGATGTGAGAAATCTATATGCAAAGTCATCCTTTGGTTCTGTGAAATAAGAAAGCAAAACACAGGATCTGCATAAATGGTAATTTCACCCAACAGTCAAAAACATTATTAAAGCAACCATCCGACAGATAGTCAAATAGATTTGCACCTGTTGATGCCAGGATGGTCTTCACATAAGCTGGATGGTGGATATTTAAAATAGGAATGGCAGGGCCAAACCACAGTGGGAAGGCAAAGGGATACTTTTCTCCAAATGTGGCGATCTTCTGCAGATCAGTTCCATCCTGCTGAAACTGTAATACAAAATAATCTTGCAAGAGTGGTTTTCACAATAAATGTATTTTTAAGTGCAAACAATGGTTATCCACTAGTGTGTGAACCAATGGCTCCTTCAATCCTAGCGCATTCTTGAGCTGTATCTTGCTATTTCAAGAATGCCAAAGCCATGGATCCAATCTATCACTCCACAATGTGCTTCTATTGCCGTCTACTCTAGCAATAACCTAATAAACCCAACCAAGGTTAGACTTAGGGTCAGATGTGCAGTTGCTCTGTCACATTGCTGCTGCTGTTGTTTTATACATAACTGGGGTTAAATATGAATAGTATATAAAATATATAAATAAAATATTAAAATACTAAATTACTTGAATAAAAGAATAAATAATGTCATCGCTGTACAAAGGAAAGATGTATCTCCAAAATAATAAACTATTAAAGCAAAAGGCAACAGAAGGGAACATTTTTTATGCAGTGTAAATTGAGATTTAGTTTCTAATAACTTTGGAGCTTTTCTAATAGGTTAATCAGCATAAAATATTGGCACAATGTGAAGGATAGCTGCTTAATTCAACTGATGTAGAAAAAAATGACAAAAATTAAGATTTTCTTTGTTTTTTTTTGTACAGTGACAACATGACAGTGCTAAAGAGAAATGTTATTCTACGTAAATGAGAATGCACAGTCAAATATTCTACTCATGCTAGTTCATGCTCTGCACATGTTCTCTGCATAAACATGCACATGCAAGTGATAAGTAAAGGGTGAATTGTTGGTGATATGTATACCCTTAAAAATAAAGAGTTCATTCGATCAGTGCCACTGCTGGTTGCTTAAAGAACCGGTCAAGACGCATTCCTGCAAACAAGATGTGAGTGTGAAAAGCCTGAAGTTTTTATATAACGCAAATGTTCTTTAACCCGTCAAAGATTTTCCCAAGAACGGTGCAGCAAAAAATATTTCATTATAGATTTCATATAAAAGTGTTGAGCACAATTACTCATATTATGTTGTGACTGTATTTTTTTTCTTAGTTAAATAGTTCTTACTAATAACTTTCTAATTACTAGCTGTCAATGCATGAATACTCTCTGCAGGCCTACGTGCTCCTGCAGCTTGAGTCGCTGGAGTGAAATTCAAGTCAAGTGGTCAGAAACTTACGTCGTTAACGTTCCCGAACAGCCAGTGGGCAGGTGGTCCTGGAAACTGCTCGAATGCGCGCATCATCCTTTTTCTCTTTAAAAACACTTGAGTCAGTATGACCGTGATGTAGATTACACACACGACCCCGAACACGTGATAGAAGCGAAATGCCTCCAATATTTTCGTTACATCGCCGAGAAAACTGAAAACCTCCATGACTCGCTGATTCAGCGCGGAGTCCCTGCCAAGAACTGTGAATGGGAGAAAACAGGACGGTGACAAAAGAGAGAGAGAGAGAGAGAGAGAGAGAGAGAGAGAGAGAGAGAGAGAGAAACAGTGAATCGGAGTGAACAGGGGGAGGAGAGAGGTGGAGGGCAGAGAAAATGGGAGAATGGGAAAAATAGAGAGAGAGAGAGAGAGAGAGAGAGAGAGAGAGAGAGACAAACCGAATGGGAGAGAACAGGAGGAGGAAAAGAGAAGTGGGGCAGAAAAAAGGGGAAGAGAGAGAGAAAGAGAAAGCAGTTTATATTGAGGTAAATAAAGATATATGTGTTTTCCCAAGTAGTACACAAATGTGAATGTGGGAAACAGTGTCCACTCTGTGGAGCTCAAAGAGATGACTGCACTGTAGACACTCTTTAGGGTGAAATAAACAGACGCACTTCCACATACATACACACTCATACACTACTACCTCTGAAACGTGTGTTAATGATTGTACACAGACTGCAGTGATCAGTTGTTCAGATGAACAACTGTTCCTTTCAGTGTAAACAGTGTTAGTCAGCATTTCCATGATGTTAATGTCAGAGAGGATGTAATTCTTTCATTCTTTTCCATAGAAGATGATTCACTGTTTTATAATTGACGTCCCCTGTATTACTGTGTTTTGACATATTTGACGTGTTTCAGGTGAAATTAAGTCAGCAGTTTGTTCCAGTGTTCTTACAATCTGTTCTACCTGTCAAGTGGTCCCGTTGCCCATGCACATATCATCATTGTGGCATATGTGTGTTTTTAAAGGAGCAATATGTAGGATGATGTAACTTGTTGTATTTATACTCCAAACAATAGGGGGCAATAAATCACCAGAAAGTTGTGGTGTTCTCACCTATTGTAAGAAACAAAAGCCCAGTCCCTCTTCCTCCATGTTAGCAGGGACAGCTGTTTACTCACTAGTCTAGCGGAAGAGTTGTGAGTTCAGCATCAGACTTTATCCAGTGGTGGTCATTGGCAAGAACTTCAGTCATTGTTGCAGTTACTGCTCATTTCATTGGCTACTCATCCTTAAATGACCTAACCAGGAGTGGAGCCTTCAACATGATTGACACTAGATGAGAAATGCTGCTGCTGCTTCTTCATCCTGTCATATTGGACTGATTTAACCCTGTAGTAACATCTCACCATCTCCTCTTGAAGTATGAAGTGCTATTATGAGACAGAATGGGCCAGAGATAGCTGGTTAGTGTGCTAACTTAAGTAGATATCTCTGCAGCATGGTGCATATATTCATTTTTGGCTTACTGGTAAAGCAGCTATTTCATGACATTCTTTGAATGTTGGAGTGTTTTATAGTTCCTACACAATGCTCCTTTAATGTTCATTCATTTCAAATACATTATAATGTCTCCGCTAAATTACTCGCCCTATGACCTTATTGTGCATTCTGTTACCATGAGCCCTTCTTTACACCAAACTTCACTTCTAAAGTATAGCATGGTCCTTGTAAGAGCTGTTGTTTGTGAGGCTATAAAAATAGTGAAACCATTGAAACCATTTCTGGGTGTGTTGAATCCTGTTTTAAATTCAACTTCCAAAAGCTTCAATAGCCCTCAGTATGTGGGATACTGCCTGTCTCTGAGGCACATGGCCATAAAAAGATAGAGAATCGCTGATAATTAAGATAATTCTACTTAAAGCAAAGTTCAATCTTACCATCTTGCTGGATGGTATTATGATAGTCTACATAATCAAAAGTCTTTAAATTACAACACAAGTTAATTAACCTTTTATTCTGCTGAAATTTGAGACGTCTGCATAACATTTGCAAAACGTTTGATTAGAAACCTGGCTATAGATGTGTGCAAGTGTTTCTGTGTATTTCACCTTCAATCACTTCCCACGGCACACCTTGTACCCTCCGATGCCTTCACAGTTACTTCATTGTGCTAAAAAGTTCTTGTTGAATTCATACCCCAAACAATAGGGGGCCTCTCGTTTTTCTTCAAGTGGGTTTGTTTTTTTTGTGCCAGCCTGGCTTTTGTTTCCTCAACAGGCCTAATGCCAAAAAATAACAGGTTGTGATGAAGTAAAGGTTTGTGAAAGGTTAATAGTAAACTGAGATGCTGGTGCTATTGTCTCACCACTTCATGTAATCACACAGGTTTGTTGGCGGTGGAGTGGGGGGATCTCAGTGTCTCAGGGTGCTCTCAGTCTATGTTACCTTCCGGTTCTTTCCTTTTACCCTGCTGTTATAGTTAGATCTGCCAGAGTCGCTAGCCACACTCTAGTCACACTCTCTTTCCTCTTTCTGAGATAATGACCGCCCTCCTGGCCTGCCGAGCACTGTTGGAAGACAGACCATCAGGCCCCCGCCTCGACTGACACCAACCAGTTCTCCTCTTCGTTCGTGCCCTCTGCTACTGCATCACTGTGTCATCCAGACGTACCATCATTAAGAAGAGACTGTTTCAGCTCACTTCCACTTTCCACAAAGATTGAGTCAGAGACCTCCTCTACCTGTGCAGTCTATTTCTCTTATTCTCTTACTTCTATATTTGAATTGAGTTAATAAACTGAAAATATTGTTTAAACAGAGGAGGATGGGTCTCCCTTTGTGAGATTTGGTTCCTCCCAAGGTTTCTTCCTCCTGTTTTGCGGGAGTTTTTCCTTGTCATCCTTACCTCTGGCTTGCTTACAGGGGGATACATGCTGTGACCTAATGTTTTCATGTTTTCAAACTTGTGTAAACTTGTGAGTAGTGTAGTGAATTTTATTTAAAATCACACTGTAGCGTTTGTTCAAAAGGATGGAGAGACAGGTGGCCCAAAAAGGCTGCAGAGCTTGGGGAAGGTCAGGGCTTTTTGGGACCCCCGCCATATAAGGCTGCGACTTATTTTGGGAACTTCTATTCAGGAATCACTGTTCACCCAAAAGAATAATGACTGACCAGGTGTACTGGTGGGCCGAAGAAGCAGAAAGGCAGCCCTATAAAAGACAAAGCAGTCAAAGACATCATTGAGACCAGGGTTAGAGAGCTCAGAGAACGTTAGTACTGCAGCTCTTCGAATAAAAGCTTTTTTCTCTGAACTGGTCTCCCTCTTCATTCTGATGGCAAAAAAACAAGTTACGACAGTAGAGACCAGAATTTAGGATAGGGACCCTTCACAATGTTATCCATCATGAATGTTAATAAAAAGGCAGTCAGTTATGTAACAAACATCACACAAATTTTGCAGTGATAAAAATGATAAAGATAAACTTCTAAATATGAATCTTTAGGCTAATGTGTTAGATATTGTTTTTCATATGGACTGCACTGAGAAATGAATATGCTCAATATTTCACATTTTATTTAAAAAATCTTTCTTCTATATTTTGAATGATCAGTTAGAAGTACGCCTAATACAGAATTGGAATAAAAGTACATTGTACCGAATCATCATGGTTTTGTTTTATTTTCTACATCAGTCACTGCAAGATGTTAAAGCTTAGATGTAAAAACTGTTGTCTCATATCACGTCCCAACCGAGAAAACCCCAAACAGCTTTTGTCAATGTCACACGTGAGATGACTCACAGCTAGTGAAAACTTGAGAGCTGTGTTATTTGGTTTTCAACTGCTTAAGTGCTTTCATTTTACTCTCTAAATGAGTGAAGAGATGAAGAAAAACTTGACAGCGTAGTTATCCCCTTATATGGCACTGCCCATGGAACTTATATGGAACTTATATGAAACTTTCAGTGGCATGGGTTTAATGTTTATGCTGTACAGTGGGTTAAAATTAGTACAGTCACCCTCTTTCCATCTCTCCATTTCACCCCCGGTGGAAACTGATGTAGCATTTGAATAGAAAAAAAGGTTTTAGTGGGCTGTATATATTCACTTGCTGCTTCTGCAGCATTCGTTCTCCAGCTCTTATAGCCAACACGAAAAGAGACAAGGCACCATAAGTGTGCACTGCAATATCAAATGCAAGCCTTTTTTGTTATATACGTTAAGTAAAATGTGGGTCTATTGATATCAGAATCAAATTTACACTGATGTTACTGGTGAGTACAGAAGTCTACACTTTTTCAAGGCATTCAGCAATTTGTAAATGAGAAATTTAAGTAATGTGGATGATGTAGTTAACTGTATTGCAGATTTTGTATTTGATTACATTTTATGTACTGGAACGCTGCTTTTATTATTATTTATTTATTTATTTATTTATTATTATTATTATTATTATTATTATTATTATTATTTCTCAATACATTCTGTTTTTGCTTTGTTTTAGGCCAATCATAAAACCTTGTTGAGCTGCCTAATGCCAGCTTCTTGATAAATGGCTGTATTGATTAACACATAATTTACTTCATCATCAAAAAGAGAAAGGAACCTCATTTCACCTTAGCATTGTGGGATTCTGGCCATGAATTGATTCAAAGTTGGGTCTGAGTAGTTTTAAGAATTCATGACCTAATGTGAGCTGTTGTTAATACCTTAATTTATAGTTAGCCTATGAAGATTTGAAGAACAGAATGATTTAATAGTGTTTGCTCAATAACATTTGCTGTGTTTAATCTTCTAAGGAATACAGCACAACAATAAAGCACCTTAGTATTGTACCTGAATACTGAGTGATGCCATCTCCCTTTACAGATCTCATTCTCTGAAATAAATAACACCTTATTTCCAATAGCATGAGTTTGTGTCCCCATAATCTCTTCATTGCAAATGGGCAGAAAACATATATCAATGCAAAATGATCTGCTTGTTAATCTGTTGATATTTATTTGAGAAGATGCAATAACAACAACAATAACAAAACCAATAAGAATGACTTTATTTTACAGAGCCTGTGCTTCAAAAATTCTATTACAGTAAAAAAGTAAAATAATAAGTATTAACTAAAATAAATATATATAAATATATAAAAGCACCAGAAATGGATATAAATAGAATTAAAAAGATATAGAACTCCTATAACAAGTGTTTTACAGTTCCAAGGAATAACAGCTAATATGTGTTGTAATTTATTTCAGACCCTTTTACAAAGAATAAAATTAAAGGCTTTTTACAAAATCTTAAATAACATGAATTACATGTAATACTGTTTATTTAAATGTTTAAATGTTGTAAATATTGTGGCTTGCATTCAATTTCTATTACTGTTTCTAATCAATGTTTTAACTTTAAAAACTTTATATAAAGTAACAGAAAGTATAAAACAGGTTATTATTCAGTCCGCTTACTATTAGAAACAAATAGCTAATTTGAAGTAAATAAGTAAATAAACACATAAATAAACAAATAAATGAATGGGTAAAGAAAAACAATAGAGAACATTGAATCCTTTTATTTTTTTGGTGTTGAACTAAAGATGTTTTCTTAACATAACGTAGCTGCCTGATATGGAACTGCACATTCACACTTTAGTTTTCTTGCTTTATGATGTTTAGTCTGTTGTTTGTAAGAGATGAAAGTAGGTGGTGATATGCTGAGTAGAAAACTGACGCTGGCTGTTTGTAGTAGTGTTTGGGTTTTCTCCTCAGTTACTGATGATCTTGCTGGCCAGTTTCAGCAGCAGCTGTAAGTAAATACTCAAACGCTGAAGTCGTTGAAGATGCATTTATGAGGATCTTTACATCAATGTTTTTTTCTAAAACGGCCAGGTGGTTAGTAAGTCACGCGAAAGGGGGCTGCAACCGTGCACTGAAGCCATGTCTTTCTTTGCGGTTGTCAAACCTGGTGCTATATCAACAGACAGTAGTCACACACAGGCGTTTGAAGTGGAAAACTGCATTGTCTGCACTGAACTGACCTTTAAGTAATGCACTTCAGACATTGTTCAGAGCTGCACTTACAGTTAGAGTAAGTAAGACCAACTGTCTTTGTGTTTGGAATAATTTGATGTTTTAATGTTAACCTTGTTTGAAAGTGGTCTGTTTATTTTAAATCTAAACCCTAAAATAACTCTTATATATTCTAATAGTTTTGATTGATTTTATTTTGCCTTCTTTGCATATTTTGTTGTTTTGTCTTTGATGTCAGGTGTGTGTACATACAGATTGTATTCAACATGAGGACAGTCCTTTGCATTATCTTACTCTTGCCTACTATTAAAACAAATTCACCAAGAATAAATAACTCTGCACATGGTAAGTACCATTTTACTTATTTAGTCATTCATTCATTTATTAATGTATTTATTTATTGTGATACACAGCTCATACCATAGCAAGTTCATTTTTGTATAGTATTTACAAAAAAAATAAAACTATTCAGATTTACTTTTCATCTTTTCAATTATGTTATTTAGATCTACTACCAACAATCTAATTGGCATTGCTCAGTTTGAATTAAATACATCTACTTACAACAAAAGTTAAGATGGTTTTGCCTTTTTTGGTAAAGATACCTTTTTGCCATTTGGTCTTTTGATTGCTTTTGAATGTAGAAGGCAATCTAATGGATATGAATACAACAATGAACTATATTTAAAACAGTCTAATATTTATACTACATTCAAATTGCATTGAAATTTATTTCTGTGAAATTAATATTAGGTTATAAAATAATCAAGTTCCATCACACAAACTCAATATTTTCAAAATGCAAAAAGCATTTTTAATTTTTTTCTTCCTTTCTAAATGTTTGTTTATTTTAGGGTGAAGCATGCATCTTTATTATAGAAAAATAATTTAATTAATATATACTTTAAAATACTATAATTATTTTCTTCATTAAAATGTAATTTTGTTTCTGCGTTGTTGGATAGAATCTGTCCTGTTTATGCCAGTGGGGAGTACAGTTAAGATGCCGTGTGATGGTTATGGTGTGCACACAACAGCCAAGTGGTTGTACAGAGGAAAAGACAAGAACTTTCAAACTATATTTTATGAAAATAAAGGTCTGACTTTAAGGCACCCAGCTTTGTGGTTCAGAAAAAAGATTCTGAAGAACTTTGACTTAGAAATCAGTCCTTTCACTGAGCTGGATGAAGGGATATATGTCTGCCAAGTCTGCACACACACAAACAAATGTACTGATAAATGGATATCCTTATTACCTCTGTATGGTGAGTAAAAATTAGTCCTTCATATTTCTAAGCTCTAAATGGAACTGAAGAACAGATGCTTGAGAAAACACTATTCACACTCTTTCTATTTTCACAAACAGCACCGAAGACTCATTTTGTCATTGAAGGCAGCCGACTGAGTTATAGTTGTTGGCATAATGTCACTCAGAAGGTTATGTGGACATTTCAGCCACATGGAGAAAAAACACTCTCCCATTTAAACAGTGAATCAACAGATAAAACTTCACTGATAATTCCAAATGTTCAGTCGTTTCATGCAGGAAAGTACAGCTGTTGGAGAGAAACATTGACTGGAAAATGGTATCCAGTTTATTCTGTGACTGTGTGTGTACTTACAGGTGAGTACAATCAGCAACAGCTTTACTAAGAATACAATATAAATATAAATACCACATACATTAGCCTACATTAAAATATATATCCATATAACTGCAAGTTGAGTAAGTATGAATGACTTTATGAAGGATTTCCATGATGCACTTCTCTGCAGCAGACAAATGTTTAAGTATAGTTTCAGAGACAATTTAACGGTCAACAAATATTTCTTTTCTAAAATGTCCTTACTCATGTAAAGCCAAGATTGTAAGGACACAATTAGGCTATGTTGCATGTCATCACTAAACAACAGTAATAGCACACCCTCTCCCAGTCAATGTAGTTTATTCCAATAATGTAAGGACAAAACAATTCCTATTGTGTAGTTTTGCTGGGATTAGAATGCACTGTAAACTTAAATTAGTTGACTTTACATAAAACATGCATCTTGAACCTGAACAAAAAATGCTGCCTTGATGAAAATAAGAAAAACATGTAAAATGCATCCAGACTCAGGATGAAAAACTGTAAAGAAAACTAATGAAAAATGAGTTTGTTAATGAACAAAAACCAAGAAAATGACTAAGAATGCTAGGAAGTATGACTAAATTCACTAAGTAGTACTTTGAATAGCCGAATTAATCTACAAGAAGCGGTAAGGTTTTCCTGAATTTGTATTAGCAAGTAAAATGGTTAATTAACAGTATTATTAATAATAATAATAATAATTAAATGTATATGAAGCATGTAAGCAATTACAAGTAATTATAACTACACTCACAATTACAGCAGTGGAGTCGACTGATTCTCCTCAGAATTGCACCCTGTACTGTGATGTTGATGTCGATGCAGAAGGAACCCCGGTCGTTGTGGTGGCAGATAAATGGAATATCTCAATTACTGGAAGAATAAGGAAGCCAAACAGTTCTGTCATCTGCATGCTGCACGGCAGTAGCATAGAGACAGACAGATCGAGTCTTGCTGATGAAGCCACCACTGCGTCAGGTAAATGCTCTTGCGCTTTATATATTTGTGCAATTAACTGTGATGAAAAGACCCGATGCTGCTGGAACTGTGATAATATTCTCAGGTTTTAATCTGGGTGATATTTGTAACTGCCTGAATGAATCTGGTGGCATAGAAGTGTTAATTTGCCTTGCACTGCATTTCAGGTGCCACTGCACACATTACTGTCGACAGCAAACCTTCACAAGCAGTTACATTGATCAGCACGTGCACAGCAGCACTTCTCATCATTATAGCACTTGTCATTATAGCACTTGTCATAATATCACGGGTTTTGCGACAGCGAGTAGATGCAGGTGAGAGAAAAATGTGTTTACATATTTAAAACAAGAATTGTAGTGAATTTGGTTTTTGTTTGTGTATATCTTTAATTTTGCATAACCACATATTTTTCTTTGTTGTGCAGAAAGAACCTCTGCCAGAGCTTCTCAAACCATGACTAGGAGCTCAGGGGTAAGCATAATCCATAAAAAGAGTTTTTATATGCAGATGTTTAACATACATGTATGACAAGTATGATCACGTCATGCTATTTATTTTCACGTTTATCACTGTTGGGTAAATTACCACAGCAAAACTAAGATAACATTTCAAAAATATTTCAAAACAGCCATTCATCATTTCTGTAATCCAATATACCTCAAAATGTAAGAAAGGAGGACCACATGTTAAATTTTAAACGCAATGAGAAAAAAATGCTTGTTAGAATTGTAGGAGCATGAAATAGTAAACAAACTAAAGCAATACTGGAAAAAACTGTAGTGGATCAAATTACACAAACACACATAACCTCACATGCAAAAGCTTAACTACAATAAAGACTTCATCAGGCTTAAACTGTACAATTCAGGAAAGACAGAAGTTATAGAGTGGTGGACTTGAGAACACCAAAGGTGTCCTGCCCGTTTAACACAGATGTTGTCAAAGCAGTTATACCTTTATATACATTATATGTAAAATGAACAATCTTCATACACAATTGCTGATTCATTGTTTCACATTACAACTGCTATAGTCCAGCTATAATAACTTAGATGGGCTCAGAAACTAAACTGAACACAGTGTTATTTGTGAGAGAGTCAGACAACAAAGAAAGACTCTGTCTTGTTAACATCAGCAAGAGTCGCTCTCAATCAGGCTAAAGACCTTTAAAGCATAGTGGTCACCCTTCAACTAGTTATTATCTTTTTCAAGAAAAACAAAAATCCCATGCCTCACAGAGACACACAGCTAACGAATAAGCTATTATTTATAGATCTTATAGTTCTTATTTTTCCTTTTCTACAGGATGAAGATGAGACTCAGGTGGTTTATTCTGTACTTGAAGTTGTCAGAGATCAACAGCAGAGTGTTATCTCACCTGATAATGATAATGAGTGTGTGTACAGCCAAATTAAAGTTTTGACGTTTAGTCAGAAGTGAGCGAGACATAGCACTGATGTTGGTAATATTCAAGCAACAAGCAACAGGAGAGTGATGCAGATGCTGTTTCTCTTACTTGATGTTGGTGATGCAAATTGGAATATGTTCACGTTATGGAAAGTACATGATTTTAATATGAGGCTTGTATGTTGTTGAATTATTGCCACAAATGCAGTAATTTTATATAGAAATAGTCAAAGCTGACCACATAAGACAGCATAATGTATAAGGATAATGTCGTTTAATATGAAACACAATTAATTATTTGATTCATTTGATAGCCCTACAGTTTACAGACCTTAATTTAAAAAAAACAAAAACTCCCATTGTTCCTTTTATGCAATCCTCTTCTCTGGGACTTCACTGAATCTTGAACAACTCAATATTAATTAATAGTTATTTGATTGTTTGTTTGCAAAGCAAAGACACTTAAACTCATTTTTGGACATACATATTTATTGGGTGTTGTATGTTCCCACCTAGAGAGTACAGACTTTCAATTTGGAAAACATTACACACTGAAGAAAAACAGTAAACACATCAAAACTACAAAGCAACTCAGAACTGGGAATTGCTGCTGTGCTCTACAGATTCTGAGCACTAGCCATTGTTTACAGTGAAGTCGCATTATTATGACATTATTATATGCATTGTCTTGTTGGAAGATGTTGGAAGGTGTGCAAGGATGGTTTTTACCCAAATCGGTTGAAAGTCCTCTCCACATAGATGAGTGGGTCACAAAACATTCCCCAGACCATTGCACTGCAAAAACCAGTTTGTATCACTGTCGAAAGTTGGTAGTAGTCATAATAATCTGATTTAACTGTGTATATTCTAATAATGTGGTTCTGAAGTTGTACTGCATATTTTAATGTTTTTTTCTGCTGTAACAGCCCCACATTAACTTTGGGTATGATAATTATGCACTGAAATGCAGCATGTGGAATAGTAGACTTTAGGACCACAGTGTTATAAGCCTAAAAACCATAGAAAATAAATAAATAAATACACTTTTTTTTGGGTAAAATGACTGCACTGTGAACTTTGTACCCATTTATGGCAAATGGCATGCAAAATGAATGCAAAATGGTTAAAGAATAGATATGAAAACTCTATTAAATAAATGTAAAAAATAATAAAGGCTTTGTTCTTTCATTGAACCGACCCAAGCCCTATCTTTCTTTCCAGTGTGTCTGGTGTGTCACTAACTAAGCAGTCTTACATGAAAAGCAGTGCCTAAAACAAATTACCCCTATATATATATATATACATATACATAGTGTATACATATATACATATACCCATAAATAAATGTTAAGAGTAATATCTGCTTATGTAATTAATCACAATGCTTACAGGCATGACATTGCAGGTGTGAGTGGACTGATATTCACACATTCCACACCTTGCACTTTGCACTGCACTTCAAAGTTGCTTTGCGCGCTGTGAGAGCGTTGTGTCAATAATTTCCCTTCTACTGACAACAGCAATTTTAAAAATTGAAGCAAAAGCCCCTTAGTCCATTTATTCTTATATACATACAGTTACTTTATATTATTTGGGTAATTTCCCCTTTGTGTTTCATACCTTTTTTATATATTTATGGTCTGTTTGTTAGCAAAGGTGTGATTTAAAGCATTTGAGATGCTGTAGGCATTGTGGTTTTTCACACTCGCTCTGTATAACCATGCATTAGTCATGTGAGGGGGCATGGAAAGGAAAGTGCATCATAACAAAAATTACACTGGAAAGTTTCCAAAATTCAGTAAAACAAACAACACTCCCTTGATAATGTTAACTGACTTTAGTTTGTGTTTGTTATTTAAACATGAATTTATCTTAGCATTAGCAAGTAGTGAATTGGTTTTATAGGTTATTAGCCTGTGGTTCATGGGTCAGCCACTGGTTGATATGATGCTGGACAGGAGGGCCTGGCTCACAATCTTTCATCCAAAGGTCATCAATGGGGCTAAAGACAGAGCTCTGTGTGTGCCAGGCAAGTTCTTTCCCACCAAACTTAACCAACCTTTATGGAGTTTGCTTTGGGCACTGGAGCACAATGCTGGAACAGAACAGGGCCTTCTCCAGACTTCTTCCACAACACTGGGAGCATATAATAGTCCATAGTGTGTTGGTATGCTGAAGCATTACGGGTTTCCTTCACTGGAACCGAGGGTCCTAGGTCAACTCTTGAAAAACAACTCAATAGCATTATCCCTCCTCCACCAAACGTTGTAGTTGGCACAGGCAAATCGGGCACTGTGGCATTTCATCTGGCATTCACTAAATTCAGATGCATCTATAAGACTGCCAGTAGAGGAGCATGATTCATCAGTCTATAGAACATGTTTTTACTGCTCCAGACTCCAGTGGGGCTCTGCTTTACACCATTTTATCCAATGATTGACATTGTACTTGGTGATATAAGGTTTGTTTGCAACTGCTCGGCCATGAAAACCCATGCCATGAAGTTCCTGGAACACAGTTTTTTTTTTACTGAAGTTAAAGCTAGAGGAGGTTTAATATTCTGCAGTTACTAAGTCAGCAGAGTGCTGGTGACTTTTACACACTATGCATCTCAGCACTTGGTGACGCCTCTCTGTTACTTTGTGTCTGAGTTACTGTCATTCCAAAATGCTCCCATTTTTCAATAATATCACTCACAGTAGATTGTGAAATATCTAGCAGGGAGAAAAAATCACAAACTGACTTGTTATAACTGTGGCATCCTATTACAGTACCACACTCTAATCTAGTGAACAACCCATTCTTTCACAATTTCCAACCCATTCTTTCTACCCTTTGTAAGGCTAGACTACATGGTTAGGTTCTTGGTTTTTATACACCTGTGGCAACTAAACAAAATGAAACACCTGTATTCAATGATTAATTCAATGATGTGCCCAAATACTTTAGTGCATATACTGTATCAGCAAATTATTATTTTAATTTTTTTGATAAACATTGCTTTGTTTATTAGGAAGGGTTATTTATTGACATACCAAATTCTCTCATTCAACAGAAAGACCAGTAAATACAGCAATAATGGGGTCATTAGCTGAAGGTTAGGGATTCGGTCTTGTGCACGGAAGGTCGCCAGTTCGATCCCCTGGGCCAACAGCACAGACTGTAGCTGTTCTATTAAATTGTAGCATTTGCAGCCTCAATGCTTTATTATCATGAACTATTACACACTGTTAGGTGTTGACAGAGTTGCGTAAAGACAGACCGGTATTAAAAAGATACATGATAATCAGCGCTACACAGGTTCAGCAGTAGTTAGTATAGACAGTTACAGTGTATGGATAATTACTAATTTTAATACTTATACTAAGACGCTAATTACTTTTCTCAAAATATCACAAGATTATGTTACAACTTCCTGGGAAAAAAAAACATTTGCTTACACATTAGTTTACTTCAGTGTAACTTTGTACAAATTTAACTCAATATAGTGGTGGAAAAATGGTATTGTTTATTACAACAAGCACAGTATAGTGAGACAATTTCAGTTAATATATATATATATATATATATATATATATATATATATATATATATATATATATATATATATATATATATATATATTACAGTAATTTTAAAAATAAAAAATAGAGATAAAAATACCCGC
Organism: Megaleporinus macrocephalus; assembly: GCA_021613375.1. Lineage (NCBI taxonomy): Eukaryota > Metazoa > Chordata > Actinopteri > Characiformes > Anostomidae > Megaleporinus > Megaleporinus macrocephalus. The sequence continues at coordinate 30,202,117 of CM038705.1, forward strand.
TAAGGTATCATTTTTCCACATTTAAAAATGTGCATCCTAACTGCCCATTCTGGCTTTTTACCAAGAGCCCCAGACTCCTAAAAACTCTGCTGGATGTTTAGACAGACTGGTAGAGAATGAACAGCACACTTACTGCGTCCATACCACGCTCCATTAGCGCCATCTGTATGCTAGACTTTAACTTCTCAAACCATTCATCATCACTTCTGAATGTGTGCCATTTTAAAATGACTGAAACTCATGTTCGCTCGGCTTTACATCTGTTCCACGAACGTTTACATAAGTACAATAATAATGCAGCATTTAAAACATGGACAGATCACAATCCCATTTAAAAACACAACATCCATATTTTAATGTAACTTGATTCAACTCAAAAAGAAAGACATAACAAAAGAGAAGAGTCAGACTTGTCTCTGTTCGTTTGCTAATTTAATATGCCATAACAGCGACCGAATATAGTTCGGGTTGAATTTTAAAGGGCTTGGCAACCCAGACGCCGTCTGAGCATGCGCAGTAGCAGCGGCTGCAGAATGAAAGAGCTAGCTGGTTAGCCGAGAAAGGAGCAGATAGGTCGTGTAGAGTCGGTGAGTTAAACATTTAGCGTTAGACTTTTCCACACTCCTCCCTCCATTTGTCATGTTTATCGTGGAGTTTGGTGGTATCGACATATAGTTGCTCAGTTGTTCTGTGTGTTTACTTGTTGGGGAACTAAGGGTCTCGGTGCGGCCTTGAAAACACGCTGTTCAAGTTTTCTGATTGGTCCATACAGACACAAACAGTAACTGTTTTGAATATCAGAAATACAAAGATAAACATTTTTTTAGTTCAGAATTTTATTTATCATTACTTTTGTAGCATATAATATCAACCCAATATCTGCTATTCTAACTTATTATCAAGTTGGCTAACTAGCAGATTTAGCTTTTGGTAGTTAAAGCCTGTTGTAAGGTAACGTTAGTCTGTTCATTGTTGTCTCTTTTCCACACAGTTGTTGTACAGTGTTTTTCCCCCATTGGTGAGCAATGGAAGCTCCACCTGTCACCGTTATGCCCGTTACGGGGGGCACAATAAACATGATGGAGTATTTGCTGCAAGGTAAACGATTTATTTATTGTCAATAAAATATGTAACTTGTTTAGTGTATTGTATGTTTATAACAAATAATACCATTTACTTCTTGCCACAGGCAGTGTACTGGACCAGTCCCTGGACAGCCTTCTCCATCGTCTGAGAGGTCTCTGTGACAACATGGAACCCGAGAGCTTTGCTGACCATGAGCTAGTCTACCTCCTCAAAGGTCAGCAGGGAAACCCGTTCATCCTCCGAGCGAGACGCTCTCTTGCTCACCCCACTGCTCCCTGGCACCTGCGCTACCTTGGCCAGCCGGAAGTGGGAGACAAGAGTCGTCATGCTCTGGTACGGAACTGTGTGGATGTTGCTGCATCTCACAGCCTGCCAGACTTCCTCAACGAAATGGGCTTCCGCATGGACCATGAGTTTGTGGCCAAAGGACACATTTTCCGCAAAGGTGCACTCAAAGTGGTCGTGAGTAAACTGTCCCGGGTGCTTGTACCGGGCAACACAGACAACACTGAACCGCTGTCTCTGTCCTACCTAGTGGAACTTAGTGTGCTGGCGCCAGCAGGACAGGACACAGTGTCTGAGGACATGCGCAGCTTTGCAGAGCAGCTCAAGCCCCTCGTACACTTGGAGAAGATTGACCCCAAAAGGCTCATGTAGGAGCTAGGAGCCATTCAGACTGAATTCAACTAAGACCACTTAATTCAGATAGTATCTTGTCATTGTTGCCAAACTGGGTTACATTTTTGATAACAGTTCACTTTCTGATTATGAGGATGTAAGCTTGGAAATGTAAGCTTGGAAATTTTTTCTAAATAAATGATTCTTACCTCAGTTATCTCCACATCTGTTAAATAGGTTGTTTGTAAATGATGTCACGTAATTCCCTTTTTAATACCTAACGTTATGTACACGGCCATAATGTTAAACGACAGACATTCTGGAGCAGCTTGATACTGAGGTTGACACAACTGCTAACATACAAGTTCCTTATGATGTATGTTTTTGTTTGTTTTCTTGGTAGTTCTTATATCTACTGCCTCCATAGCCAATCTTTCAGTTGAGTTAAAATCACTCTTCATAACAATAGGGTTACATCTAACTTTGTATGCATCCCTTGTAATATGCTTTATACTAGTGTAGTATGGATTCTTTGCCTACATCTTATCCATTCTGGTTTTTATTTTTTCCACTTACTGTGCTCCATCTGGATTTTGAACCTTGTCACATGACTAAGAACAACCCATAGGTAATGTTAGTTTCTGTGAAATGCAATTATGCTTTCTGTTGAATTATAATTGCCTGGTTTGACTTGGAGGCATTCAAATTGCCACAGGTTTGGCATCATGACACTTATGTAGTTCATCTTAGTTGCACTAGGTGGCTCTCTTGCTCTGTTTCAAGATTTGTCTGCTCCAGTACAGAGTGGCATTCTCTCGCAGACCTCATATGAGAGAGATGCAGTTGCTATGGCAATAATTAGGTGCGAGATCTCCACCCCCTCACCCCCACCACCACTAGCTCTAATTAGCTTTCTCAATTGCTTAATGATACATGGACCTGTGAAAGCTCTCCTTTCTTCCCTGTCAGAAAAGTGCAGATATTTTTTTTCCCTATCCGCTCTCATCTCCACTATTAACTCATGAGAGCTGACACCAGAGATGGCAGCTAGAGATGAGGCCATTACTCTTCCAGTGCTCCAACTGAGATCCCACTATTCAAAATGTATGAGAGAATTTGCCATTAATTTTTGTTTTAGTGCATACACAGTCATTTGAATGGAGATAGAAATTACTGCAGTGTTCATGTTTGGCTCAGATAAAGTGGCTGGATGTTGGTTGTGCTTCCCATCATAACAATGAAAATGACCTGTGAAGTGAAGCTTCTATACATACAGTATGTTTATGTAGCTCTTATCCCACACTGGTATGGTCATTGAAGGGTTTATTTGCTGATTGTTTATCTCCTGTAAAATGATAATACAAACAGTCAAATGATGATTTTTTTTTAATCCTTTAAGCACAATTACAACAAGTTTCTACACTAAATGTGTTGGTCATTAAAACAGACTATAAAGACATGGCAAATATATGAATAACCCCAAATCAGGGCATTTCTATATTTATTTTTTATTAATGGTGCAGGGGTTTTAATGTTTTAAAGTCTTTCTTTCATTCTTTTTTCTTTCTTTTGCTCATTCGTTCTTTCTTACATTGCAAGCATGCCCAACCCTTGACAATGCTGCCTGGACATAAGGCCTATATATTTACAAACGTACCATATTTCCCTGTAAAATGTATTTCCAGACATGATGCCTGTTGCCTGTAACTGAAAGAACAATATTGCATTCGTCCTTGCTTTAAAAATGAATTTAATGTCAGAGGTCTAGTCCTCTTATCTTCTATGCCTCTGTGACCTTATCACTTTAATTTGGAGTCTACTGCACATAGAACATGTATTAAGTTGTCCTGACTGCTGCTATGACAGAGCAAAGGCTTAGTTGGATGGATTCCTCTGGAGAGCACATTTCCTGATGCCGCATGTTTAAGTTATGTCCTTTATCCTAATGTTGTCAGACTGAAAAAACATAATATTATAGCTGGACTCTCAAAGGTAATGCTGAATTCTCTTGCACCACCGGGCAGAAGACGGTGTCATTCCCTATTCCTCTCTCCCCTAGGGGCTTCATCGTTCTGCTAGTGTTTCATTTGTGAATAGGATTAGAGGTGTGTGTCAGATCACATTAGTTGAAACTCTGTCCATGTCTTCTCTGTGTGAAAGAGGGCTGTTACCTGCACTCTTAGCTGTTTTCAAACTCATAGCCATGTCTTAATTGAGGCCCCCGGGCCTCCCTCTGACAGCCTTGCATCTCTGAACATTCTGTGCATTTTCGGGAGGAATCAGCGCCAAGATCTTTGGCATGATAAGATGACTGTTGCCAGAGGCAGGACGTATTAAAGGCAGGCCAATCTGGGCCGAAGCCATGAAAGGGTGAAACTGGGTCTTACCTACTCTCTGGTACATTCCTGATATCTGACACAGTGCCTTTGTGATTACCATTTACTACTCGGGATGGACCTCATAAAGACTTGTGTGGATGATATTTGTAGGGTCTCTCTTTCAGTCTCTGGACTAAAGAGTCTAATGATTTGCCAGCTGATTAGGTACACCATTAGCTACAGGTCCACAGTTTTTATGTACAGGCAATATTTGGGATTAACTGGATTTCTGCATTGATTATTAATAAAATGTGGTCTGATAATTATCTAAGTCACAATTATAGACAAACCCAGTGTAACAACACAAACAGTTGTACTTTTCATGGACTTCATTGAACACGTAGAGTAAACATCCATAGTACAGATCAGAAACCTCTACCTTTACCAGAAAACACCTCATTCAAACCTTTTCTGCAAATAAGATTTGCACAACACTGAAGAGGAATTGCAGATTGTTTTCTTCCAGCAAATGTGTTTCAGTTGATTGCACAGCCCTGTTCAGGTCATATCACAGCCCCTCGACAGGGTTAAGGTCAGGACTCTCACTTGGCCTTACTAAACTCAAATCCTCTTTTTTTAACCATTCTTTTGTTGAATACTTGTGGCCATAGTCGTGTTGCATCACCCAGTGCCTCTTCAGCTTGAGGTCATGGACTGCTCCCTTTACATTCTCCTATAAAATGTTTCAATGTACCTCCAAACCATGATGCTCCCTCCACCATGCTTCATAGTTAGGAGGAATGAAATCAAACTCATTTTACCTCCAAACAGCATTATGCATTTATCCATAGAACATTATCTCAGACTCATTCCAGAACATCTTGTTTATGTTTTTTCTAATCGTGAACAATATAAAGTTTTTGTACATTCTTCTGTTGGTATTTTATTGTTAACCTTGCCTGTTGTGCTTTTAAAGAAGGATAACAGATGTAATACAATCAGTAACCACATACCTACGAACATATATATATATATAGATGCAGGGTAGGAGAACCTAAAGAATTGATAACTCAGTACATAGTGGCACTTCATGTAACACTGCATATGCTCTCGGTACGTCTAATTAAAAGATAATGCAGTTTACTTGTTTTCGTGTGAGATGCCTTAGTCATCAGACTTGAATGAAATTCCACAGTCCATTTTTGTCTCTCTGTGCTCAAACTGGAATTGCCCTCCTCTCACTGGTGAGTTAGTGGCTGTAGTGGTCTGTTGCGTGTAACACGCTGTTCTGAGATCAGAACCCAAAGCCAACCCTCTTGCCTCTGGAATGTCTGGTATGGAGTGTGTGAAGCACCCTGCCTAGTGGTGCTCAGATACTCATACACACATGCTCGAGATTGCGCCATGCCCACCTTCTCAACCCCAGTCGCCGTGGCTTTGGGGGAGTGTCTTTCATTTTGTATGTCATTCTTTTTTTCTATTTGTGATTAGGGAACATTCCAATTCAGAGCTTCTTTGCTTTCCTCGTGTTAGTCCTTAACTGGCCTTTGCTCCACATATCCCAAGGCCATTTCTGATTAGCAGAACACAGCAACCTCTTGCCTTTGCTTTGTTGGAAATGTCGTTAGGCATCCCATGTGGACTGTGGTTCGCAGTATATTGGTACCCAAATACCAGGACACTGTTTGTGAAATACCAGGTTTGTTGCACATGACTCATCAGAACACCTCATACATGCACTGTGTTTAACTTCTGCAATAACACAATTGTAATTCTACAATAAATGGCCCCACACATGTTGAAGTTTCAGTGGGTGTATTGTGTAACATCTGAGTGTGCCCAAATAGTGGGTGTGCTGGGTGGAGACAGGGGAAAGAATTCATGCTTGTATATGGACGTGTTTTGCGGATTTGGATTGTGGTAACTTATGTCACTCCTGGAATGTCTAAGTGTATTGTGCTTTTTGTCGGCCTTATCCTTAAAAGACATCCCATGAAGGATTGTAAATAAAAGGCTAGTTCTTGTTCTTGCTTTGGAGACAAAGGCCAACTGTAGGGGAGATACTAAACGCACTCCCTGGTCATGCATGCTCACCGTGCACTGCGCGTCAGAGCTGTGTTACAACAAAGTGCCAAATGGACTATGGTGACCAGACGTCCCTGTTTGAGTGACGTGTCCCCAGAAAAGTCCCCATTTTAACTGTGAAAAAAAAAAGAGAGTCATTAGAAAAACCTGGCAGCAGAGCAGAAAGGCAGATGTCTTAGGCAGATAGAGGGGGCTGCTGCAATCTGCTAACCACTTCCACCACTTGCTTGCCTAGTTTTTAGAGCTAGCAAGTGTCAAGTGATCACCATCAACAGGGGTGCGGTTATGGCACTGAAATTGTGCTACCAGGTGATAGTTGAGTTGTCTAATATACATATAAATATACACTCTACTTAAATTCTATTATGGTTTGAAAGATTAAAAAGTGGTTCTATGGGCTTTTATAACTATCTGTTTTGTTTTTTTGGGTGACACTTGACTATGTGTGAATACTTTTTAGATCAGTTTGTTTCTTTCCTAACAACAGTAATAGCTTTTTATAGCATAAGTTATCTTGTCTGATACTTGTATTTTCAGATCAGTCAAAACAGTAGTTTTAATTAACACTGGCATGTGATTGCAAAATTGCTTGTCAGACGGTGAAATTGTTCTTCACTAGAGGGCACCTTCGTTTGGCTTAATGCAGCGCTGACTGTTCACTCAATGTATTGTTGGCATGCATGCCTAGTGGGTGTGTTTAGTATATCCTTGAATGTAGCCATTCCCTAGCCATTCATCAGTGGTCAGTTTCCAAACACAGAGCCACTCTTGGCTAGATATTTTTAAGTGATAAACCACTCTCAACCTAGCAATGATGCCCACAACCTTTTGATGATTGCTGTGTTGAGAATAGTATATCACCCAAATAATTTCTCAACAGCAGTGCTGTGTTCAGAAACTGACCAAGGATGATTGGCTATCACAGCAGCAGGTGGGCTATAGCAGTCTGTAATTGTACAGTGTTTAAGTTGATAAATGTCACTTGGGTTGTGCAATATTCTGTAGTCCAGCATATTGTGACATCAAGGTAGAAAAAGGAGGAAGAAACAGCACTTTAAGCTAATGCTCTTTTATTTAACACATCATCAGGGGAGAGCTGCCGCTTAGTGCTACTGAACATCTAGGAAAGCAGGGCCCGTCACCAACAGCCATGCACTTTCACTTGGTAGGCACAAAAACCCCACTGTCTAACCCCAAAGCCCAAAACAGCATAACCTTCACAAGTATGCTTCATAAGTTAAGGATACCACTATACAACAAACGCCTCAATCATAAAACAGCTGTGGCCCTCCCCAGAGCATGTGTGCGTTACAACTTTGCATTGGCTAGTAGTGGATGCTACAATATTGTATCTCTCAACAGTTTGTGGTTCTTCTTCTTATTATTTGTTAATGAAGGTTCTTTATTGATAGTTCCCAGCATGCATTTCTGTACATACAACCATTGGTGATCCCTGTAGTGTCACCCAATCCTGTTTGCCAGCCCAGCCGTTGAGCTATAGACTAATTAATACAACCAAGCTAGTGTTAAAAAACACCCTGAAGAAAACAGTGAATTTATACAGCACACATGGACACGTTGGTTACCCTTCCAGACAGAGAAAAGAAGCCAACTGAAGGAAGGTATCTACATAGCCAGAAGCTACCCTACTCACTTTAGCTTTAGGTTTATGTCATCCATATCTGACGAGTCATTTTAGTTGTTTTGATAATCCATTCTCTCCATAGTAATGGTGAGCTGAATATATTTACTGCTGCCATATGGCTACAGTAGGATGGTCCTCCCACCATAATTCAAGTTTAGTCAAAAAACAGCAGTCTAGTTCACCAATGCTGTAGGAGGCAAGTGTGTATTTTTACAACAGATACAGAGATGGTCATGTTTTCCCAATTTTAACTAAAGTGTCTCTCATGTTAAATGTATAAAGATATTTTTTTTTTTTTGCATTGGTCAAATAACTCTACTTTGTTGGACAGGAAGTACTAAAAAGCTAAGCAATGTCTGTTAGCTGGCAAGAGAAACTTCACCATTGAGAAAAAGTATGTAACGTATATACACCGTAGAGCTGCCCTATAGCAATCATGGACAAGAGTGAAATTACAGCCTCTGTACCTGAACACTCAGAGCACGCTGAGCACGCTGAACTTGTCGAGCGCACTCTGAACACGCAAGAATGGAGAGTGAAAATGGTATGTCACGGCTTGTTTGCCCCTTGAAAGGAAACCTGTTTCAGTGTGCGCAGCTCTGTTCATCCAGAGTGCCAGAGGAGGCGCCATGGCGCAAAGTGCATGCGGATTCCCCCGCTGTAAATAGACCCTCCACATGAACCATGCCCTATAGCACAGTGTATCAGCAGTAACTAATGTCCAGTAAGGTCCTTTGTTTCACTGGGGACGTGTCGGTCAATTGCGTCATCCTGAATGTCTCAAAACTTTGAGTGAAATGATTAAAATCGACTTTATATCGACTCAGTCTTAGAAGATAGCGTTCTTCAGCAACAGGACAATGAGTGAGGTCAGTTACTGATGTTGGACGATTAGTTCTGGAGCACGAATGCCTCTCCGATGGAGCTCCATCACTCCAGAGAACGCAGTTACACTGCTCCACAGCTAAATGCTGGGGGGCTTTATACCCCTCTAGGTATTGGGCAAGATGTGCCGCTCCGTCATTCATTGGCAATACATTTCTATGGAGTTTAGCTGGGCGCAACTGAACGCGTGTGTGTGAGTAATGGCTGCAGCTTTAGGTGGCCGGGCTGACTAATTAGAGGGGGTGTCTGGGTACCTTTGGACACAGTGTATAAGGCTGGAGGGTACCGCCTTCAGTCCACTTCAGAAAGTTTCTCGGTTCTAAAGCATCGGACAGTCCGCTCAGTCTCGAGAAGTCCTCGCACAGGAGACGCCGAGTGCTCTTCTAGGGTACCGCCACGAAGATCATGACCGAAATCACTGGCTGGATTCCAGTCACTGCTCCTTTCTCTCACGCAGGCGAGCAGCACCAGGAGAAAATCTTTATTGTTGACAGGGGCGAGCGGCCGAGCTGAGGTCCTCCATCGCAGCACAGCCTCAGCATGCCCTCATTGAGCTCGAGCTCAAGTGAATCCCTTCTCGTCTCGGACCAATCACGTGCGAGCTGCGTTTCTCCAGCCCGCGTCATCACGTTACAACCGGCAAGAGGGCCGAGCGTAGCGGAGCATGAAAAAGAAGCTGAGAGAGAGTGAGAGAGAGAGAAGGGGAGAGAGAGAGAGCGAGAGAGAGAGAGAGAGAGAGATCGCAGCCGGGCAAGCTGCAGGTGGGGATGGATCAAATACATTATACGACGTGAGAAAGGTGTGAAGGACGCGTTTGGGGCGGATTTCTATTGACTCCAGCCGCTGAAGCTGTCACCAGGCATCAGCAGCCTGGCAATGACCGAGTGACTGTGTCCACCACACTCTGCTCTCCAGACTTGAAGCCTTTTTTTATACTGTTGAAGGGATTTCGCGCAGTTTTCGTGGACGTATAAGACGCTTCAGTGAGGATTTTCTTTCTCACCACTTTTGCCGTTTTCCATTGCAAAGATGGGAGTTTTCCGAGCGCAGACAGAGCACGGCATGCTGGGTGGTTGAGATATCATCTGTTGCTGCAGCCGGCTTCATCAAAAGCGCGATCAGTCGAAAACCCGCCTCATTTGGACCCAGAGCACTTGGGAGATGTCTTTAACGGTTCCTAACGCGCGTTTAATCTGAGCACAAATGGAGTGGCCAAGATTATGTCACTGGAGGCAGCGATCGTTTTTCCACGTTGGATTGTGAAGACACTCAAGCTCTGCGTGTTCGGCATGATCTGCTGCACTCCTCCTGCCTAAAAGCACACATAGTAGCTCGGTCAGGTAAGGCTGGTTTCATTCTTCTGAGAGCACCTCCACCATCACCTCCCGGAATCACGCCGACTTCTCGCCCAGCACGCCCCTTTCTTCTTGAAGCGCAGATGATGATGATGGAGGACGACGAGCTGGAGGCGCATCAGGTTGACGCTGACCCGGACCTGGAGCCCCAGAGCCGTCCTCGCTCCTGCACTTGGCCACTGCCCCGTCCAGATGCCTTTGCCGAAGGAGGGGAGCTGCTGGTTAAGGCGGAGCCGGACAGCGCGACGTCGTGCCGCGAAGCGCTGCCCTGTGCGCCCGGACTGGACGTGGCCGGACAGCTGCGCAAAGCCAAGTCGTCCCGGCGCAACGCGTGGGGAAACCTGTCCTACGCGGACTTGATAACACGCGCCATCGAGAGCACGCCGGAAAAAAGACTCACCCTGTCTCAGATCTACGACTGGATGGTCCGCTACGTCCCTTATTTCAAGGATAAAGGAGACAGCAACAGCTCGGCCGGCTGGAAGGTAACGCGCACGTGCACACATGCCTCACTTCAGTCTTTTGAAGACTTGGGTTTTTTTTCATTATTACTATTTTGCAATGCAATCCGAATACATTCTTATTCTCTTTTAAAGGCTTTGTAAGGTCTGGAATTTGTCCTGCATGAGCATAATGTATGGGGTGCTGCATGGAACCATCAGTGCAGTCCCTTAGAGTCCACTAACAGAGGATAATAGCCTTTTATTCCCACCTCACAGTTGATAATGCGCTGAGAGAAGTTTAGAAATTATTCGGGGAGAGTCTAAACAGCAGATTGTCAGAGTGTTTTAGACTGGCTATAGTTATAACCTTAAACTAAGGACAAATGGGGAGCTTTCTGACTGTATAGTGCTGCTACAGTCTACCGATTACATCTACAGATCTAATTCCAAAACTCAGCTCACTGGTTGTTAAATCCCTTACAGCCCTTTTCCCTTTGTGGACATCACTTCTCATTACTGTTCATTTTCTTATTACTAAAGTTCTCCAAAACATATTGTGTGTTACAGGGGTCCTAGTTGATTTTAAGATAACTTTAAAAATAATAGTGTTATTTATTACGCCCAATTAATTAGCCGTGTAATTTGTAATAAAGCAGTAGCCCTTGTAATGTTTCTCGAATTCGCCTTCTTAAGTTCCCTCTTCACCAAATGACTAACGCTAATGTTCTTCTTAACATTATTCTATACAACAATAACACGTGATTAAAAATAAAATAATCATATTTTATTCATATTATTATGAGTGCTCATTCCTTTCACACCCATCAAAGTACATTACAGTACCATCTACCTTATCCCTTTAGTCCACTTCCTTAGGGGTTACATGGGTGCATTGCCTCTTTTTATAAAACTGTATCTGATACAATTCTACAGTGTCTCTTTTACTTATTATGAAAATGGAAAATGTTTTTAATTTAATATTTTTACTAAGGTGTCTCTAAACTACTGGTGTTTATTTGCATGGAACTCATTCACTGGAACACCTGAGTACCTGTGCTTTATCCCTAAGGTGGGCCAGTGTCATACATTGAGAACAAGGGACTTGCTCTGTCTTGCAGCTCAGTCATGCTGATGAGGTTCTGCCTGTTCAGCATTTAGGACTTCTGAAAATGAATGTTTGGTGAAAAGCTTGCTGTCAGGAGACTGTTTTGGGTTGTTACGTGCAGGCATATTTAGCTGTTCCGTTACCGAGCAAGAGACGGTGATATGGGGCCAGACTTACACACTGTCTCTTTTTACTCAATGTCAGTATTGTTGGTTAGACTGTTGTGAAAATGTCCACTGATGGGAGACAAATGCGCACTGAAGACCCCACCATGACCACAGCACTGTGGCTCACCACTTTGTGGGCTGTTGAAAGAAGGGCAGAGCATAAAAACAAGCCCATAAGTGCTCAATAGAGCCTCAGTTTCCCCAAGCCTAGTCACTTGGACCTGCTGTAAGGCTGCCTCATTTAAGCAAGCGCTGCTGAGGTGTGTCTACAGGTGTCTGAGCTCCATTATTCCTTCACTGTGACAAGATACTGTGCTGCTCAACCACAGGATGGCTCCCATATCTTTAGCACAAGTGTCCCAGTGCAGGCTTACGTAAGGGTAAATTAAGGGGTTTGACACAAGCACTCCTCGTCTAGTAGTACAGCAGTTATTTTCAGAGCCTGTCCAGACACAGCCTTAGCCCAGGTAATGAAGGTGATTAGGCGTGCTTTTAAAAGCACGCTTATGCTCGGTTATAGCTCTGACCCCGTTTCCGGCAGACACAATATAAACACGCGCCCTGTCGTCTCAAAAACATACACTAAGCTCAGTCATATAGGCTGCAGACTGTGATAGTTATGCAAACTGACAGCCCTCAAGGATGGTATGTTTCATGAAAGTCCAGTCATTTAAATGTTGTGTTTTCTCATGGTTTCAGTTAGGTTAGGTCTCGGGGCATGTCAGTGGTCTTGACTGACACACTCCCCATAGCAAGACTTACTGGATGAATAGCTTGTTGGTGACTCATTAGTGATTATCTGTCTTGCTTAATAACCAGAAAATGAGTCCTTGGACTCCTTCTATTGCCAGTCAGGTTTGGTTAGCACTGGAGATAGCTGTATGACATGGCAGCAGGAATGTACTGTTTATTTACATTGCTATAAATGATATAACTAAATATATATTAAATAAAAATAAATGAAATTTTATACTAAAATTAATTATATATTAAATAAAATGTTATGTCAGTTTGGTTTAGGGGGGTCATCTGTTCAAAGACGAATGCTAAGAAATTACCTGTAAAAAGCAGCCTGTAAATAGCAGCACAGTAATCTCCTCTGAGAGCAGGTAGTCTATTAAGCTTCTGGATAATTCTATTAGATGGAGTGGGCTCTCCCCAAGTCTTAGACAGCAGCATTAACTAGTGAGTAGCTATTAATACCTGTGTGTTTCTCAGAACTATAACAACCCAGAGAGTTGGTTGGAGTGGTAATAAAAAAAAAAAAAAAAAAAAAAAAAAAAAAAATAAATAAATAAATAAATAAATAAATAAATGTAATATACAATTAATATCATTTCGGGAATACACCACTTTAAAAGGGACCAATTATGCTTTTCCAGGTTCTCACTTCATAAAACCCAAGGTACGCACCAGAAGGAGAAACTCCTAAAATATGCTTTTTTCTCTGTTGCCTGAAACGATTGTCTTGTTGAAACTCCAGCCCTTTTCCCTGTTTCAAGGTGATGTTAATCTTATAGTCCACCTACTGGTGCGCCTTACACAATGCATATATAATAAAAAAACCTTGCCCAGAGCGGTGAGCAACCCTATCCACAGCGCCCGAGGAGCAGTTAAGGGTTAGGTGCCTGGCTTAAGGGCACTTTAGTCGTGTCCTGTTGGTTCAAACCTTCCGGTCACAAGACTGGTTCCCTAACCTCTAGCCTACGACCAATAGCCCCCAGTAGTCACAGCAGTGTGGGGGACAGATGTTGTAGCAGGATGCAGCTCTGGCGATTGACCAATCAGAGCATGTTGGACTCATTAGCAAGAGGGGCCTTAAGACACAGGAGCTCAAACAAAGTGTTTCAGACAGGGTAAATACAGATGTACAGTTAAAAAAATATATTGTGGTCTGGGGAAAAGTGAAGCATGCAGATCTGTTCCCTAGGTCTCCTTTAAGAGGACAAAAAGAGTGAAAATGGTAAAATTGCATCCTAATGATCCACTGTAGTTAGCTCTTCTATACCTTCTGTAGTATTACAAGCTAACATGGAGAAACAACTATGTAACATTTGTGTTGTTTACGCAGATTACTAGCTCACTGTGTGTTCAGTAATCGGTTATATAACAATGCCAATTAAATGGTTCCTATAAATTTAATGATCTAAGTTAGATACAGTTTTCTGAACAGGCTAGAATTTCTTGTTGTCCAGATTCCATATTCCCATTACTGTTATCCTTCTCTTTCAGCCTTGGATTCAAATACTTGTCGAAACATAACATAATGCTACTGTCGCACACATCATCTTGTTGCATATTTTGGTCTTTGTTTCTCCTTTCTGCTGCTTTATTCCTCTTTGAACTTTCTCTTCTTAACTCCTGGTAGATTTTCTATGCTGTAATGGACTCTTTATCAGTTTTCCCAGCTCAGTTCTGTACCTTCCTTGCACCGTATTAGCTGGAAATGAAGTCCTTCTTCATGTGTATGAGGTGTCTTAACACAGGAAAACACTAAACTGTGTGATACCAGTGTAGTACATGACAGTTGGGAGATACAAATCTTTTTTGATAACTAATTTACCAGGCTGCCCCCTTGTGGCCACATGGCCCTAAGCAGGACACCATTCTGAAGTTGTGTGTGGAGTGGGACACTGAACAGTGTGACAGTGTGTTTCCACTGAACTGAAATGCAACTCCCAGGGAAATTGTTCTCTTTCTCTGCTGTTCTACTGAGCACTGATATATATATATATGAATATATGAAAAGAGCAGATAGGCTTTGGACCTATTCACATGCTCTCTTTTAGCTCTGTGTATCATAAAGGGGCAGATCATAGTACATGAAAATGACAGTAGGATTGTTGAGTTACTACATTTTTGTGCAGAGCCATCAGTAACCAAAAAAAATTACAATCCTACTGTCATTTTCATGTACTATGATCTGCCCCTTTATGATACACAGAGCTAAAAGAGAGCATGTGAATAGGTCCAAAGCCTATCTGCTCTTTTCAGTACAAGGTGATAACAGAGCTAATTATGATAATAGACAAGTCCAACCTATTGAAATGAATACAGAGTTCTCACAAGAAATCCAGGACTCTATGTTCATACCTCTGATAGATATATAATGCTCACTACCACCTATCCTTGCTCTGGCCACAAACACGTTATTTCATTGTCATAGTTGCAAAGATTTGCAGATCATTGGCAAAAAAAACCTGATGAGAAATTATACACAGCTTTGACAGTTTTAATAAATATTTAGAGAGTTGTATTCATTTTAAATTGTATGTTTTTGTATATGCGTGAAAAGTCATGCTGTGACGACAGTGTTGGGTGTAGTATTTTCATTGTGTAATCAAGGTTACATCTGATTGATGTTCATTGTTTTCCGCTGTTTTAACTTTGCTAACTCGCTATCTAAATGAATATTAATTCATATTGTAGTGTACCCTACTAACTAAGGGAGAGTTTACATGTTTGCAGCAAAAATATCAAATAATATATGTTAGGGTAGAAAATGGATAGACCTGGTCCATTTCTCTTCACATTAACTCTTGTTATGCATATAACATAAGGAAGACTTGGAAAAGGAAATATATATTTATGTCCTTGTATTTACAATTTACATGCCTTCCTTATGATTATATTACTATATGGCTCCGTGTGGGTGTGTGTATATGTGTGTGTGTCTGTGTGTGTGGGAGAGAGAGCGAGCGAGAGATGGAGTGCGTGAGTGTGTGACCGCCGGTGCTCTGATGCCAGGGGATTGCGAGGCAGGTCAGAGCGGGTGCCAGGCAGTCAGTCAGACGCTCTAATCTGAAGTGACGAGAGCGTTATTTATAACGTGTCTTTAGGTAAGAGCACAGGCCAGCAGGGCAAAGGGTCAGCCGCCTGCCACTGCACGCAGGCCATTGAAATGAGAATGAGAAAGGCAGGGAGGAAAAGAGAGAGGGAGTCAGAGAGAAGGAAGTGCTGAAAGGGAACACAAGCATGGAACAAAGAAACCTCTAAATAAAACATGGTCCCAAAAGCCTTAAATGTTATGGATCACAGTTTAAATAATGTTACATGTTTACAATTGAACATACAGAGCTACATCATTGTTCTGCTATCTTTGGGTAGCTGCCTTTTTTTTTAGTTTGTGTGTGCCATACCCTGACGTCCTTGCACTTCAAGGTGTAGCACTTAGAAAAACTATAAAGAGTCCTTGTGAATGGGCTCATTTGGCACTCTGAAGTGGTTACACGGTGTGTGTGTGTGTGTGTGTGTGTGTGAAGCACTAGAAAGAGCTCTTTTAAGGACAGGAGATAGGAAGTCACCCGAGGCCTTGTCTGATTCATATTTTATTGTTACTAGCGAGGGCTTGCGAGCTCTGAAAGTGAGGCAACGCAGAGAGAAACACAAATAGCTTTTCTGCTGAGTGTAAGTACATACATTGTGTCACCCACTGGGTCTCGAGTAAGTGCCAGTTTCTTCCCACGTGCTTTTCTTTTGGACTGCTCTGTATATCCAGTGTGATCTTTGCTGCTTTACATTTTAGATCTTCAGATCTAGCTGGGGCTATAGAAAGGGCACTGGAGGTTAAGCACCTTGCATAGCGTTGACAGCATTGGACTCATCCGAGCCACTGATCACACACCGCATAGCTTCAAGTTTCCTCTTTCCGAGCTTTCAAAGCCACACATGCTCCACAGATTACACAGGATGTTGCAGAGCCATGATTATTGCAGCGCTGCTCTTGCCAGAGGTGGAATCTGCTGAAATTAAACAGAAAAAAAACTCTGTTCTTCATTACGGTGATAGATTTGTGTGATCTTTGAGTTGCTTGTAAATATTTGATCTGACTGATTTGACTACATCTATGTTTCTTTCTTTTTTTTTTTTGCTCTATCCCTATAGCCTGCGACTTGGGTTAGCTTGGAGCGTCCTGAAGACGGTTTTCAGAATTTGTTCTTGCCTGCTTGAAACAGTTTATCTTTGTGTGAAGTTGATTTTACCGTGCGTCAGGGATAGCTTTTACTCTTAAATATTTGTCTGCCTGCTGGAGATTAAAGCTTTGAGGGATCAAATTGTTCTCTTAAGATTTTGTTCCCCTAAGAACATAAGAAAGGGCAGTTTTTGTCATCTACTGCTTTGTTTGGTGCCTCACGCCACTCCTTATGAAGGTGGCATGTTCTGCTGCTTTCTCCTGCCTTCCTGCATGGATACTCTGTCATTTGGACAGATCCCATAGCACATCTTCCTCAGGTTCTGTGGACCACCCCACCCCCACCATAAAAAAAAGACGTGAATACACCAGAGTTGCACGTCCCTAGAGAACAGTCTGTTCTAGATCTGTGTCGTTTTTTTGCTCTCGTTTTCTCAGAGACCAGACTGTTTTGCTGTTTTTTTCCCTCTTCTGTCGTTCTGAAGCTTGACTCACATATTGGTTCCAGGCGGGGGTGTGTCATGGTGTTTTGGTGTGTGTCCTCAGCTTTGGTGCTCTTTTTCTGGCACTTTGGATGGGACTTGGTGTGCCAGGAGTTTATGAGCACATAGTGGGAGGAGTAGTAGATGTCCATGCCAAGCCTACAGAGCAGCCATGCTAACAGCGAAGGAGGAGGGAGGGAGGGGGTACGCTGAGGCAGAGCAGTAAAGCAGAGTGGTCTAAACCAGCATTGGGAGAGGGTGCTGCTGGTGGAATGGGCATTGTTGTCTTTGCAGCATATGAGGTGTTATAATGTGTGAGGAGAAGAGCTCCATTGTGTGCAAATTCCAAGAAACCAACAAATAGAAGAATGTGGTGGAGCAGGCCAACCAGATGGTTGTAAGCAGGCCCTTGAGGTGCGCTGGACCCGCAGAGCCATAAGTGTAGGCCTCGGGTGCAACTTGCCTCTCGGCACTTAACGCTATTTTTCCAAGACTGTGTCTGTGTCCTCCGCTCACACACAGACGGGCTTTTGTTTACACTGATCGCTCGAGCGGGATGCGCAGTCACAGAGGGGACAGGGAGGAAATTCCGTGGCGGTTCCGAGCGGTTTGGAGAGATCTGCCCAAAGTTATCCAGACCATCAATCAGAGCACCATGACTCCAAACGCCTGAATGAGTCTGATTTCGTAAGAGGCGGCCATGTCCTTGGAATAGATCCGCTCTTAACCTTCTGACCATCAGTAAACCGGGCCCTCTAAAAAGCATCTATGGGCAGGCATCATAATGGTGCTCAGGAAATGTATTCAACTGGACCGGCACCAAGGACAGACTGTTCTGCCTCTGAAGGTCCGTGGAATTATGCTCCACTCAATAAAGGCTTTATATACTCCTCAGAATATTTTCAGACTGCTGGGTGCTACTTTTAAACTTTGTGAGTCACCGCATTTTTATGAAATATGTGCATGAATCTACACAAAATGGAGAGAGTGCTTTTTTTTCTGAGGAGCCATGAAAAATGGCATGTGCAAGACAAATATGGGGGGGGGGGCTGTAAAGGCAGCAGTCTATGTGAAGGATGTGTGGTTACCTTTTACTGTGTTTGTTTTTCCCATTGTAGTAAATCTTTTTAAACTCAAGGTCACATTGCATGTATGATGTTCTGATTGTATGTGTTGACAGTCACATGTAAGAGTATCTGTGGATTCTTGAAATGGGTTTGGTTAGAGTTCATTCTTAGTTCTTTCCTTTTGTTCGTGCATGCTTTTGTCTTCAACGTTGGCCAAAACTAATCTGTGATTTGTTCATGCCCTTCTATTCGATGGGTCCTGAAGGTTTCTTTTTGTATGCGTCTGTGTGAGTGCGTGTGCGTACGCACTTGTGTTCTGCAGATCTTGAGGGTTTTGTGTTTTGAATGTGTGTGTGTGTGTGTGTGTATATTTGTGTGTCCATTGGTTGTGCTAGTGTGCATGCCTGTGTGTGTGTGAGACAGAGGCACACTGTGTGTGTGTGTATGTGTTTGTGTGTGTGTATGTGTTTGTGTGTGTGTGTGTGTGTGCGTGTGTGTGTTGATGGGCTCAGTGGGAGACTGGGTCCTGGGGGAATAACTCTCGTTAATAATTCAGACGAGGCTCATTATCAAGGCAGTGCAGATTTCTCCCTGATTTCACCTTAATTGCAGGCAGCCTGCTCCACTCAGGCAGTCTGTAGTCACGCTGTGCTCCTTCTCTCTTCCCCTCTCCCACTCTTTCTCTCTCTCTATATCTCCCCCTCCTCTCTCTCTCTTTCACATCCATATAGATACACACATATGTACGTACATACATTCATACATACATACATACATACATATGCTGTTTGATACATAAGTAATTGGACAGCAATGTAATCTTTGTGGCTTTGGCACTGAACCATAGCAAAGTGAATTTGAAATTATATCATAGCTTTGAGGTCAAAGTACAGGATATTTACATGTACACTGAGTGAACCAAATAGCAATCATTTCATATGTAGTCCCTGATTTCAGAGGACCTTGACTACCAGAATTCTGAAACCCCAAACAGATCACCAGATGCCGATCATCTTCCCTGTGTCTGTGCCTATAATACCGCCATTGGGGCTTGTTTCCTCCAGTCCTGCCTTTGGTAAGCGAAATGCATGCTAAGTGAGGTTCTGGGCCTTTGGTTTAGTAGGATGTGTCCTTGTCCGGTGCCCTCTGAATTTTAAGAAAAATGCTTCTGCGTTTCAGAATTCACTGTAATTCCACCAGCACATTGTTAAGGCAAGTACGGCAGGCAATCTTATTGACAGTCATACGTCTCCATTCTACCATGTTTCACAGATCAATGGAATTTTTCTCATCCATCTATAAGAATTTGCACGGGAACTATATAGGTGTTTTGTATACCTTTTAGCTGAATAGAACTTCTGGCCTTTCTGTTCTTGTTGCTTTCCAAAGTTTTTTTTCTAACTGTGCCTACATGCCAGAGAGTGATTTCTTGATATGGGTGTTAGTTTTTATTTCAAACAGCTGATTTTGAACTAGCATGTGGGCTGTGTTTCTGATTATTCTGATTTTCTGGATTCACAGTGGCTTGCTTTCTTAGTCCCCAGGTTGAGAAACAATAGCACTGCAGATGCAAATTACATATTTAGAATCTAGATATTTTGTTAGCTTTCTTGTGCATGACCTATACATGCAGTAACACACAGCTGGCCAAGAAGTCAAATATCCAATTATGTATGGTCCCTGAAATATGGTGTATATACATATATGTGGTTCCTATGTGGTTTGTAGTGATATAAATATCCTTGACCTTCTGCACTATATTACAGAATGTGATGCTTCAAATGCAATGTGTTGGAGAACCAAGACAACAACAACTGTCTTCTTATACATGTATTGCTATATAGTTCACATGGAAACCATAGGAAACTGCCTTCGCGCCATAGAGAATGCTCACTCTAGCCTGTGCTCTGTGTCTCAGCTCGGACCCACACAAATAATATGCAGTATATTTCTGCATAGCTGTCATATTTTGGTATTTCAGCTTGAATATTTGAAGTAATCACAGCTTATTTCTGGACTTGTCTCCCTACTGAGATGAAATGATGAAATGACTCCATTCTTTTTTTCCAGGTTCCCACAAGACGCTAATCAGTCCTGCTACTCACGTGAGCTTGTGCAATTACATGCCATGGAAATCCATAATCGTTTTTTCCCCCTCCCTCCACTGCATTCCTCCGCTTCAGACATTGTGCAAGCCACCTCTAAATGCCACCGCTAAACCCGAGGGCATTCCAAGTTCAGTCGTAATGGTTGGAATTGTACCATAAGTCAGATTTTGAACAGCAGAAAATGATTGTGCTTCCCTGTGCGCGTCACCAATTAAGTTCTGGCTAATTATCACCATGATGATACTCGCATGAACTCCAGTATGCCAGTGAAAGAATGTGGAAATCCTAGAATGGGGGAGCGGATCGTAGCAGCTCAACGGCATGCTTTTAGGAGCGTGCTGAGATGTGTGTGGATTGATTTGGAGGCAGCGACACAGCTTTCGCTCGTAGGCTGCTGGTGAGTGCTGATTGATGGCTGGTAATGTGTCTTGTGAGGGGCCTGAGGTGATGTATGCCTCGGAGAGTGCCGTATCTCATGCTGCTCTCCATTCTCTCATGCCAACTGACACACACTGACAGGCTTGGGAGGGCTAGGCAGACTCTCGCAGGGTTACGTGAGGTGCAGCTCTGGGCCTGTATTCATAAAGAAATCCCAGAGCACAAGTGCCCATCTAGGGTCAGTTTTGACTGTGCCTCTGCTGGCTTCAGTCATCTTATGCTCTACAATCTAACTGACCCAGGAACAGCGCTTGTGCTGAGACCCTGGGCTGCAGGTGCAGGAGTGGGAGAGGAATATGAAGTGTGACATCTCAATGTCAAGCTCTACACTAGTGGAGAGGCCAAGGGAGGACATTTTGGCTGTGGTTCTTATGAGAACTGCTTCACCTTGTGCTATACTGCCTGCATCTTTGTGCAACTCTTGGGCTGGAGAGTGTGAATTTAGTATTTTACACAGCGAAATGTTATAAAGGTATAGCAGATTTCCTGGCTAATTATAGATTTTTTCGTTTGGCTAAGGTGCCTCTGCTTTTTTTTAATATTTGATGCCTATACCTCAACACTAATTCCTGAACGATACTGTTTTTTTCCAATACCTTCCTTTAAAGTACAAACTTAAAGTGACTGTGTGTTAAGCCTAAAATTAGTGTCGGAGAAAGTGGGACCACAATGGATTGCAAAGTAATCTACACTGACATTAGTAACATGCATGCAAAATGTAATTTAACCAGCAAATCAAAATCCACCAGTTCAGATTTCCAAACAGGCATGCTTATTGGCTTACTGGCTGTGTAAGAATTAAGAATTGGTACTGAATGACATTAAATAAAATATATTGATACTTTGTAGGTTTGTACCATAAGTATTGATATTTAGCCCTACGTCTGCTTTTAACAAAAACAACACGTGCTTTCTTTCTTGCTGTATAGATACAAACTCATTGTCACTGTCTTATCAAAACCTTATAGTTAGAACGCTAGCAGCCCTTCATGTCAGTTGGACCAAAGGAAGTGGATCCATATTACTACAGTATTGAATTACTGAACCTTAATGTTAATAAGTTTTTCCTTTCTGTTATGAAGGTTTGAGAGGTGAGGTTGAAGGTATACTCCTCATGTTGAATGAAAGTTCAAAACTAAGTTGAAACACATGGAGAACCACATATTCATACTGTCTAGGGCTTCTGGTCCTGGGTTGTCTGTTCCACAACTTTTCCCTGCTTCTAAGCATTGAATAAAAGTTTAGATTTATTTTATGTTTGCTTCTCAGATTAGGGAACAAAGCTGGGTGTTCGAATGCTGAATACCATAAAAAATAAATCCCAGAAATATATATACCAAGATGAGTTATTTTTGTGAATATCATTCCATGAGTGTGTGAGTTCCAAAATCATATGTCCTGAGCTATTATCAGTATTCTGTGGGTTACTTTGCTGCATATATGTGCTAAAGGAGCATATTTAGCTAGACTGTGGTCTGTAGATGTGGCATGTGGTCAGTCTTTGGTAAGGGCATGATATGAATATGATATGGGAACGTTTGGGAATGTTTGGAAGAGGGCGTGTAATACTATGGAATTACCTATTTTTTAGTATTTTGCAGTGTTTGGCGAATTAGGTCCTTAATGGGGTTAGTACTTGGCAGAAGCATGTTGCTCAGACAGTAGATCGGTTTGGGCCGGGGTGACGGTAGGGGTGCTGGGGGAGATGGCAGTGGCTCAGATGGGTGAGATGTGGCAGTCCTAAGTGGATTTGTGTGTCAGTTTGATTAAAGTAGGTCAGGACTGGAGCCTGTGTGTTTAGTATTCCGTCCATGCGAGCGCTGAACTCCGCGCCGGCAGATAGCCCCGCATGAACCCAGCCTGTCTGTCTCTACCTCTATTCATCTCTCTGCTCCCTCACTTTCTCCTGCTTGCAATTCTCCTGTGCTTTTTCTCCCCCCTCACACTTCTTTTCAGCCTCCAAATTCATTTCACCCTCTCTTGTTCAGCATTCACCTCACTATGTCTGCACACTCGGAGAATCCATAAATCCCTGACTCATCCCTCTTTCTCTCCCCCTCTTTCTCTCTTTCTCTTTCCCTGTCTCGCTCCCTCCCTCCATCATTGCGTGTTGCTTCGTGGACTGGCTCTTTCGACCCTTGCACTTCGTAGCGTTGCTACTGTCTCGCTCTGCTAACACCTCTCTCCATGAGTGACGGTCACGGACAGCGGCACTCAGTTTGGCACGTTTACGGTTCCTGACAAGGAGCGTGGAGCCTTCAGCTGTCTCTCTCTCTCTCTCTACCCCAGAGACGCGCCCCGGTTGATGTCTTGATCCGGGGTGTTGGTGGCACGGGCGGAGCAGTGTGTGACAGTGAGCAGCAGTGTGTGCTGCAGGCTGAGGGAGGCTGGCTGCTCTCTGCTGCTGTCCTGTGGCACTCTGAGCATGACAAAAGGTCAGAGCTGGTGGCCGTCCCGGCTGCTGCTCGGCCTCCATCTTCACTCTGCCCAGAGGGTACTGCGGCTGCAGAGCAGGGTGCTGGCCTGATCCCACCACAGTGTTTTTTTGATGCTGTTGATGTCAAAGAGGAGCATGACAGAGAAAAAGGGGTCAAAACATGTAAAAGTTAATTAGTCAATTCACGCAGCCATATAGCTGTTAACCAGGTATGGTTATGTAATATCCATAGAAAACCACTAAAAGTGTACTTGGATGCTCTGAAGCAGCCATACACAACTTAAAATCACCATGTGTCATAACAGACATCAGCAAGAGGTATAATACCTGGACTGTAGAGCTGTGGACTGTGACATTTTCTGTTTAGCCCAATAGCTATGTTTCCCCTCCTAAATCATAAATCATTCTACCAAGCAACATCATTAGACAGGTCAGTGAGTTTGGAGGAGGACACTTAATTGCCAAGTATGTTACATTATCTAACAGATGCTCACATTGGCTAGCATTGCATGATTCTAACAGATACAAAGTCTTCCAGCATTTGGCTGCGAAGCACTGAAACTCTCTGGAGTGATAGAGTTCCATGCAATACCTCTGGGATGAGTTGGAGTGCTGCTTGTGATCCATAACCAAAGGTATATCGGATACATCGGTATCTGAACTTCACTTAGGTTGTTGTGGTTGAATGCAAATTCTGTTGTTTCAACA
Source organism: Megaleporinus macrocephalus (assembly GCA_021613375.1). Lineage (NCBI taxonomy): Eukaryota > Metazoa > Chordata > Actinopteri > Characiformes > Anostomidae > Megaleporinus > Megaleporinus macrocephalus. Next base: position 30,225,976 of record CM038705.1, read on the forward strand.
TCTACTGCCTCACCTATGCCACCAAAAGGGTGATGAACTGGTGTCTCAAACTATTGGGTATAAGCTATATGAAGGAAAGTAGAAAAAGAGGCAGAAGGAGGGAGGGAGGAATATAGAGAAGGAGGGAAAAAGAGCACTGAGGACTTGGTTGCACTTCAGCTACTCTCTACACTTCAAATCAAGTGTGTGTCCATTAGTGTACTCCCACTCTGCGCACACACACACACACACACACACACACACACACACACACACACACACACACACACACATTCTCTCATATCTACAGAGTTGCTCACATGCAACCTCCCCCCGGTGTTCACCCACTGACTGATACATGCTCAGTTTTCCACCAGACAGCCAGATTGCTCAGCTTCCGGACTAAATAAATAATTAGATGAATGCAATAGCAGCTTCTGAAAAAAGGCCTTCTCGATTAAGTACAAAATGGGTGACTGGGGTGAAGTGGTTGGGTCTAGGGGGGAAGAGGAGGTATTTCGGGAATGCACACTCCATTACGCAAGGAAGACCACGACCCAAAAAGGGCAGCGTGCAGTTGCACAATGTTAATTTGTTTCCCTCCCCTCAGCAATCAGCTTAGTGAAGTTATTCTCCCAGCCTTGCAACTGATTCAGAGAGAAAGGCCAGTGGAGATGGGAGGGGAATAAAAACAAACAAACCAAAAAACACATCAGAAAAGAGGAATTAAGAGAGGGTCTGTAAATTTGGAAGAGCTTAAGATAGTAAACTCATTTATCTAAATGCATACTTTGTGTGTCTTTGTGGCAGTGTCTGTGTGTCCACATGTGTGCGAGAGGAAGCCATTTGGTGGGATGAGGAAATGTAAGGCCGTATGGCTGTGGATGGAGGCAGCAAGTAGGTCAGGGCCGGCGTTGTGTTGGCAGGATCTGTTGCATGATTGGGTGATATAGGTTGAGAGGTCAGCAAGTATAGTGGGCTTTGAGACTGCTCAGATGTGCGGATGAGTCAGGAAAAGGTGCAGGTGAGACACTGGAAGTCGACAGGGTCAATTGAAAGGTTGTGGTTGACCTGAAGGATGGGGCCACGCCCATCCTTGTCGCTGTTGCACCTGTTAAGTCACAAAGCTCCAAAACCGTGACCATTAATATGTGACTTCCAAATATTCGGAAGCTCAAGGATAAAGTTAAGTTTGTTAAAACTCTTTGTTCAAATCAGAAACAAACTGTACAGTTTTATGTAATTATTTTAGGTCATGTTCCAAGATAGTTTAACTAAATTGTGCTGAAATGCTTAATAGGTTAAATAGATATTAATGCTTAATAGATATTAATTAGGTGAGTGTGTGGTACAAACTAGAAAGCACTGTGTAATTATTCTATGCAAAATAATATTAAGTACCCAGTAATTAGTTAAACTAAATTACAGTGAAGCACCAAACAGGTTCTAGCTATTCAGCAGAAGAAAGAAATATATATTTAATAATTTAATATTTATTTAAAATAACAAGGTGGTAAATGTAAACAGCTTACAATAAAGTTTGCTGTAATGTCAAATGTTTTAGAAGGAAAATAAGGAAAGAGTCAGCCTCCCTCAGCCGGTAGCCATATGTAGTGGAACAAAGACACATGTACTTATATACTATGTGGATGTTTACTATATACTTTTGCAATATTATTTTTTTTTAGTGTAAAGAAACTTAAGGGACTGTAAAAGAAAGCATTAACTTGAAACCTTAACAGTCAGAGCTAGTTTCCACATAGACTGGTTTGATAGGATTTGTCCACTGCAGATTCACTGTGCATCTTGCTGAAATAGAGCTAGGTTGCCATAATATTTGTAAACGTTTGTAACTATAAGGATAATAGTATTGGCACACTCATCCTAATCGTGAAAATGTGTTCCGTGGAGTGACAAATCATGCTCCTCTATCTGGCAGTCTGATGGACGAATCTGGTTTGGCGAATGCCAGGAGAACGATACTTGCATGACTGCATTGTGCCGGCAGTTTGGTGGAGGAAGGATAATGTTATGAGGTTGTTTTTAAAGAATCAGCTTAGGCCCTGTAGTTCCAGTGAAGGGAGAACTTAATGCTTCAGCATACCAAGATAGTTTGGACAATTGCTTCCAACTTTTTGGGGACAGTTTGGGGAAGACCCGTTTCTGTTCCAGTGATTGTGTCCCAGTGCACATAGCAAGGTATGATTGGGTGAGGTTGGTGTGGAGGAACTCAGAACCTGGACCTGAATACCTCTAGGATGGTGCAACCAGGTCCTCTCTGGCAACAGGCACACTCCAAAATCTTGCAGAGGGCCTTCCCAGAAGTGTGGAAGCTGTCACAGCTGAAAAGGGAGGACCAACTCCATATTAATGCCTATGAATTTAGAATAGGATGTCATAAAAGTTCCTGTAGGCATAATGTGTTGGTGTCCTAATACTTTTGTCCATATATTTTATGTAGATGTTAGTATTTAGCATATGCCCTTCGTACACTGTGGCCAGTCTGTGGAGGAGGTAACGGATCAGAGAGGTTGGTGTAAAAATGAGGGAGTGAATGACTGAGAGAGGTAAAGGGGAGAAAGGTGGCTCAGACGATGCAGTGCTGTGTATATGTCTTCACAGAACTACACAGGGCAGAGAAAGAGAGAGAGTAACAGGATAAAATATAGCTCAGATAGGAAAAGAAAAGGGAAATGAGAGAGAAAGAAAGAGAGGAAAGAATAGACAGTTGCAAGAAGCTATGATTTGGTGCAGGCTGGAGACGACAATATATGAAGGATAAAGGGATGAAGAGAGATAGGTGGTGTAGACAGGGGAGAAAAAATGGAAGGAGGAGAGAGCGATGATTGCGTGACTGAGAGGAAAGTGCACTGCTGTGTGTGTAATGCTCTCAAGACGGATATTAAGAAGAGCTGGCCTCCTCTCCAAGCTTGTCTCTCTCTCTCTCTCTCTCTTTCTCTCTGCTCCCTCTCCATCTGCACTAATGATCCTCGCGCCCTGCCACACGGCCTGGCTGAGTGATGCCCACTGACAGTACCACTCAGGCGGAAACATTGCAGCCCCCGCCCAGGAGACGTCACATACACACACACACATACACACACACACGCATACACAGGTTTGTTTTTATAGAACGTCAGTAGGATATGGCAAGATGCAAATTTTTCATATGTATCCAATATTATTACCTTTTAATGTACTTTAATTAAAGAAAATTTTATTTCAAGTCATTTCTGGCCCGTTCTGGCCCGTTTACATAGTGTTAATTATATATTTTAAAGTAAAATATATCTTCTTTACTTTTAATGTAAGTCAATGGAACCATTATTATCAAGTTATTTTGGTGCATTTCTATTCATCCATTCATCATGAGATTTACACACTATGGCAGCTGTGATATATTTTTATATATATATTGTTAGACAGCGATGATATATTTTTGAAGCCTAGTCTAAACCTAAATGTAATACAGTGCAGAGTAATTAAACTCATCTTTCCAAATATTCTGTGTCTCTCTTTGTTCCCTGATGCAAAGAAGTACTGATAATTAGTTGTGATGTTTATTAATGCACAGTGCATTTTTTAAGAGTGGTAAAGATCACGGCCCCCACCTGTTCCCTCTCCGTTGCCCTGCTGAACTGCATTCCCTGCAGTAATCCTCAGTTGAGGAGGTGAGCAGAAGGTTAGGATTTAGGTCATGGCAGCCCACTCCTCCAGAGAGAAAAAGTGTGTACGAGGATGACGCAGTGGGCCCTGCGTCTGTACGCCACTCTCTCCTAATCCTGCCTCGGCCTGTATGCTAATGGAGAGGCGTTGGAAAGATGGAATAACCCACATTCCCATGCTCCAGTCATTAATCCAGAATCGTCCATTCTCAACACATGGCCAAGCTCAACCGCGGGCCTCATCGGCACAATTTAGGACCATATGGATCAGAGGGACCTTCTAAATACATGGCTCAGTTACTTTCTGGGTAATAGGAAGGTGTTATTCTGTATTGAGTTTATTTAGGGCCATCTGCCATACTGTATCTTACATGGCAAGGTGAGCATCATCTGCCAAAAATCACATGAAGGGGGAAAAAAGCATAGTCACGGTCCGACGATCTTGCATCTCCCAAATGTAAACTTGATTCAAGAAACAACAACGACAACAAAAAGAATATTCTCAATATTATCATGTAACAAAATGTTATTTCAAGTCATTTTGGAGCATTTCCATTAGTCCAGTCATTAGATGATGTTAATAAAATAAGATTAAATCAGCAACCAAACAAACAAATGAGGTTTTCCTAACTATTTTATCATTGGTTTTCATAATCATCTTTACATTTATCTTAATTAGCAATATTTTGGCCAAGTTATTTGAACTACTCTCTTAAAATGCCAAACACTATAAAAGGCACACTATAGAAGAATAAGTTTGGGTTCTTGAAAGAACATTTAGAGAGAAACCTGACAGAAAGAAAACAAAGGGCTGTTATCCAAAGAACCATGTTTTGTAAATGAGATGTCTGGGTGTGAAGAACCTTTTTTAAGTGTAAAGAACCTGATACCACAAAATGTAAAAGTTCTATACTAATTCAAGCTTATCTAGAACAATATATATTAGACCATTTTTCAAGTGTGTGGCTATGAACAGAGATTGTTCTACCTCAGGAATTTTCTGAATGTTCTATTTATCTCTTTGCTGACAAACTGATGACGTCCATGAAGTAATGTAGAACATAGACTTTTTAGACAGATAAAGTGGACATAAATAGAATTGGACCTCCTTAATAAGATCTAAAATCTAACAGTACACCTTTGATAGGTGAGCTAATTAGTGTCTGCAGTCAGACTTAGACTAATTCTCCTGCAAAGTGAAGAACTGGAGACTATTTTTAACCATTGTTTACACTGTGTTCATTGCCTTCCTTTTTCCAGTAATTAAAGAGTTGTTTCAAGGACAGTTTATTCACTCCATATAGTGGGTTCACAACTTTCTTACAGTGTATTCCTCTTATGATAAGACACAAAGCTATCTTGCTTCTAAAAAGCAAGAGCTTGTTACATTAGTGTTTTTTTTATACTATGGAAACTATAGAGCACCCCAAGTTTCAAAAACTCTTTAATACCGTCTTACTGGTGTTGGCACAGTGTTTATAGAATGTGTGAACAAGAGAGCTGAATGCATGTTCAGTTACCCCTCTCTACATGTCCGTTGTGGTTATTGTGACACAAGCAGTCAAAACTGGTTCAGAACTGACACTCATTTATATTGTCACTGTCATATCAAATCCTCACAGCTCAGTATTTTCACACGGTTTCCACCATTTGAAAACTCTCAGCTTCACACCCTTTAAATATTTCAAAATAAATGGACCAATAGAAACGTCCACAATGACTTGGAATAAAATCTTGTTCATTAATGTAGACCCCAGCCAGTTTTCTGGTACTGGGGTGCTATTTCAGAGATACAACATTTTGCTGTGACTGTGTATCCTGGCTTCATGAATGTAGTGTGTGGTTGTGTAGGTTTCTGACAGGGGCAGAAGACAAAGGGTCAGGAGAGGAGATGAGTCAGTCTGTGGCGTGCACGCACACTGATAGGACTTGGCCTGCTCTTATTAAGTTTTCAGGAGATTGTAAAAGGTCAGAACGTGCCCCAACATCCATCTCCAACCCTCTGAGAACACCCCCCAAATCTTCTTTACCTCCCCATCAGGCGCTCCTGTGGGGCCATTAGCCATTCACGCTCACTCTCATTAGAGGCTGAGTTTTACTTAAGCCATTGGACTCAGCAGACTGCGGCCGCAACGTGTTTTAATATTTTAGTAGCTCCCATCGAGGAGCTGAGAGCCAGTTGCCCCTTTTGGAGCATAGAGCGGTCTGTCTCTCTGTCTCTCTCTCTCGCACTCTCCTTTCTTTCCAATCTTCCATCTCCCCTTTCTACCTCAGACAGCCCCCTTCATTCTGCTCCCACACTCTTTTGCCCCTCTTTCCCTTTTTCTCACTCCCTCACTCACTTTCCTCTCTTGTGTACTCCCACCACTAGACTCTAACTCAAAGTGACTTAATTGGGCTCTTTTTGTTTCGGGAAATGGCTATGGGGGTGGGGGGGTCTCTTCATTTTCCCTGCTTTCTCCTTTCTCGTCCCTACTTCTAACTGTATAAAGGGAGAGTAATCTCTCTCCTTCTCTCTCTCTCTTTCTCTCTCTGTTTCTGTCTCTCTGTTTCTGTCTCTACTTTTATACCTATTTTCCAGCTAATCCTGATAGCCGGCTGTATGAAATCTGAGATTTGATCAAAGCACTCAGACTTAACAGCCAGGCCTAGCATTATAATCACAAGCTGATTAGACCCTGCTTATTGAGTTTTTGAGAATGTGAGAACATCAATGAGACAAAAATGTCAAAATGACGGGGGCACTGTAGGAGAAGGGCAGAGTAAATTGACAATTGCCCGCAATCAGCATATAAACCTGATGCAAGCGAGAGAGCGAGAGCTTCTTCTGAAATATTTCAGATTTTTAATTAATTCTTTATTCCGATACTGTCTTTTTTTGTGGTGAGAAAAAGGATTTCCAACCTCTTGAGCAGCGTCACATCACATTTCAGTTTAACTGGGTTTTATTTGCACTAAGCTTTTATAGTGTCATTGTCATGGAGCACTTAGAGAAATCCTGTCTCTAAGGCATGAGGAAAAGGAATGCGGAGAACAACAAGAGTTATGCTCTGAATACTGCCGAACTGAGGGAGGATCAACTCAGGCGGCTTCTCAGCAGCCTCAACGTGTAGACTAAGGATGGTGATGTATGTCGGTGAGTGAATGAGACTAGAGTGAGAATATTCTGTGTTTCTAATTAAAACATGTCCTTGCTATTGATAGGAGGATGACAGAAGGACCTGGGGTTTTAATAGCCTCGTTTTAATTGCCTCCCATAGATATTGAATAAGTAAATAAATGTCCAACTTTCTACTAACGCAGAACTTCCTTTGTCCATTGTAACTAAATGAAGCTGTACATGGTTACCTTGTTGCCTGTATACTGTATGGGATGGATTGTTTATGTATTTTTCAGTATGTGGTGACAAATTGTGATTTCATCGATATACAATATAATAGTTTGGCCATCAGTATACTCTTTCTTTCGCTCCCTCTTTTGCTCTCTCTATCCTTTACTTCAGTTAACTCCTCCGGCTTTCTTCCACCAGCCTCTCCCCCCCACCCCCCCAAACTCCCCCATGTCACTCCCTTGGGGAGGGATAGTTGGCTGGGAGAGAACAGGTTGCTATGGTAACAAGAGCCCTCCCTTTCCCATGGGTCTCCTTAGCAACTGGTCGCTTGGTACCGCTGTTCTGAGAGTGCCCAGTGTGCCAGGCGTTTGTGCACGCGTGTTGCGTGACTTGGTCATGGCATACATGTGTGGGCATGTCTGCGTGTGCTCCTCCGCCAGCGTTCCAGGCTCCAGTGATTTATAGGGTTTGTGCTTCCTGACCATGTCACAGGTTTATTCAACTTGCGGCGTCTTTGAGTATGGAGTGAGCCTGGCATATGTTTGTTGTGCATGAGTGAACGGGGGCGGGGGGTCCATAAGCCTGATTGCAACAATGTTTCCCCATGCTCTGAAACTGAAACAATTAAAGCAATGATTGTGTGAATTTTGCATGCTGAACACACGTCTTGCGAATGAGTTTCCTGCTCGGGTGAAATTAAATTAAACCCTGAGAATGATCTGTATTAAAGTCTGATCAGAGGTGTGCGCTGACCTTTAGAATGTGGGAAATGAGATTCTTATTACTATGAATGAGATTATGGTGCGAGAGAAGAGAAAAAAAGCGCTGGCTGCATTTGTCTCATTGTTACTTGTCCATCTTTTTTTTTGTGTATGGCAGATGGAGGTTGCAGCATAATCAAATCCACTTCACACAGCCTGTGGGCTATTAAATAGACCAACTTTACTTTCTCTCTCTCTTTCCTGCCCTCTCTCTTTCTCTCGCACACACACACACACACACATACTTACTGCCTTGCCTTATAAAAAATCCACAGTTAAAGCCTGCTCAGAAAACGTGCACGACTTAACGAAGTATATGGCAGACGCTGTGGAAAATGTGAGTCGAGTTCGCAAAGAAGGTGCATGTGTGGGTGTGCGTGTGTGGTTGGTGCAATCAGGAGCTCCCACAGGTGTACCACTCCTGCACCTGTTGTGTGAATGCTCCCTGGGGGGTGGAGGGAAGGGCTGGAGTGATCTGGCAGGCCGGTGTCGGAAAAGCTGTCCCCGTGCCGCGCTCGTGACGTGATCCCAGCAGCTTTTGAGTGGGCTGGAAGATGTGAGGATCCCAGGCCGCTCCCTGCCCCATTCCGCACAGAAGGCAACGGCCACTCTTGCGCTGGGTGGCGGATTTTCCGATCCCCTGTCCGGCGCTCAGATGCTCGGCTAATCTGGCGCCGCTATTTTTATCTCCTTGGCCCACACGGGCCCACTTCCACACCCAGCCACCCGCCATCCGCCCGGCCTGCAGGAAGCACAGCCTGGGCACTGCAATTAGCACACAGCCAGGCAGGAATCACCCACCAACCCCATTACCCTCCCGGCAGAGAGGCTCAGTTTTGGCCACAGAGAAAACATGAGTAGCTCTGTCTTGTCTTCTGATTTTAATTCCGCAGCACTCCATGCTGAGAATGACTTGGCTTATGTGTTTTTACCTCATGATGCGATCATATGTAGCTTTGTCACACAATTTATTGCCTGATGATGTACCCATACCCAGCCTACACCATCCCCTGCTCGGAAAAATGCAATGCATTGAATTTACCTTATTTAAATACGAGCATCATTGGCACATTCATAAAATATATTACATCAACATAGTTGTTGTCAAAGCCGTAAGACCAAATTGTGTTGATGTATATTTTATTCATGTATAAATGATTTACATCAAGTTTTCTGAAGGAACATTAGACAACTTCAGGTCCCACTTGTTTTTGAACAGATTATCTACAAGTTATTAAGTATCTGTATCTGGTATCTGGTTGAATCTCAGCCATGCTAGAATTTGGTTTACAACCAAAATCTTTTTTTGGTTTTGGCTTGAGGTTAGGTTTATGATTACGATTTAACTAGTGTTAGGGTACAATTAGGGTGAATGTGATATATATTTAGGTCAGCGCATTGGCAGAGCATCTACAACAGCTATCAAAATAAAGTGTTACCTGAAATTGTTTGCTTTTTTATCTATCAACTACAGTCAATCTCAGTTTTCTCTTGATGATTAAAACTGTGATTTGAATTGTCATTTTAACCATCTGTTATGTTATAGTTTCTATAAATGAAAGAGACTGCTATTCCTGTGCTTACTGCATGTGTACTACATTCTGTATTTCTGTCCTTTAAGCAGTACTTCTTGCCAGAATCCCCCCTCCCTGCTAGAACTGTGTGAACACACCTACCCCCCAGTTTCCATTAATCTGTGCGCCTCTGCATTCTTTATTTCCCTTCAAAGGGACAAGCCCAGCCGTGACATCAATCACAGGATGCGAATATTTATCCGCTGCTAATTTCCATCAATAGCCTGGAGACAGGCTTAGCTGACAAAACTCATTCCCGTGCCGAACAAAACCTCTTGCATCGAGTCGCTCCCCCCTCCCCACCTCTGCCTGTTAAAAGAAAACGTTTCACAATAAATGCAGTTAACGCTACCCTCACCCCATCCCCCCAACACACACACACACACACATTTGGTGCTTATCAAATTAATGTGGTGTATAAAGAGATACTCATTGACGATATATAATGGCTGCTGACTGCCTGGAATGGCTTAATAATGACTGGTGGAGGATTGCTGGTCTTGTGTGGCAGATGCTTCTCTGTGTGGTACGGTACAGCATCCATCTTTTGTATTGTAAAGTTATTTGAATTAAGTGAGTGGTCTCTTCGCTTTGTTTCACAGTTCCACCTCGCTTTCATCAGGCAGTTCTTTTCGTAGTGATTATGCACCCGGCAAGTTGGGCCTAAATAGTTTGACCTGTTTCCTCAGCCCTCTTGTGAGCAGCCTCTTGAGTTAGCGGTGGGGGGTAGGTTTTTTTGTTGGGAGGGGGCGTATTTGTGGAAGTGAACTCCATTGTGTTGTTTAGATGGTTCTCACAGTTGAGCTCCACGCTGTACCCCCACATTCCCATCCCTTCCCCCAACCAGACAGCCAGCTGCCCCCTATGCCAGTCTGTGGAGCCCCAGCTCAACTGTGGCTCTTGGGACACCACGCCTCCCCCCCAAGAGCCAACTGCAGAATGCCCACCTGAGAGCAATGGCAGAGGGGCAGCTGGCTCACGGCCAAGCTTGTGCAATACTCAAAGCTTCACACTGTCTGTCAGAGTAGATGGGGCCATCATGGGAGCTATCTTGAATGCGAAGATGGTGAGGTGAAGATTGGATTTTCCTTTACGTAACAAGCAGTTCATGTTCTTATAGTGATGGTGTTATCTGTCCATACCGTGTTGATCTAAATGTCCCTGCAAACTTGTTTGCTTTATCAAATTGGTCAGACCGATTCTCAACATTGCCTCACCCTCTCTGAATTTACGATGAAACCGGTTGGTTGTGAGGCTTGTAATCGATTTGAATAGGGGGCACAATATAGCTGTGATTATAGGTACAAAGCAAGGCTGCTTCCAACAGGAAGTCTGGGACTTTCGGCTCCAAACATATGCATGCTCTTGGAAAAGTTAATTCAGTGCCAAGGCCACCTGTGTATTGGAAAAAAAGCGCAAACTTGTCAGGCTGGGCAGTTAGTAGGTCTTAAGCTCTTAATCTTGGGACAAAGAAGACTCGGGTGAGGAGGTGTATAGGTGGAAGCTGGATCACTAATAGAACTGTCCCTAACGAGAGCTGAGATCAGAAGGGCCACTGGGATGTTGGACTCTCCACTGTTGAGCAGGATCTCTCCTCCACTCTCTTTGTTTCCTGCTCACTTGATTGTGTTGTCAGGCCTTGGTGTAAGCAGAGTGGTGTGCTGTGTGCATGTGTGTGTATGTGCGCATATAGTTAATTAAAAGTGTCTGGAAATGTTTTAGTTGTGGGAAAGGAGGGGAGCCTGATTTTACGGCACTTGACACAGGCTCTGAGCTCTGTTCTAATAGAAGCAGGCAATGTCATTGCTAGTTAGCTTAGCCTTGAGCTGCTCTCTAGGCGACAGCAATGGGGTTGTAGAGGTGTTATAAAGGTCCTTGGACATAGACTGAGTGATATTTTGGATTAAGCTCCTCCCACATCCGCTAAAATCGATGAATAAGATGCAAACCATCAAGCAGAATTAAACGAATTAGGCGCCCAGTGGTTTCCTTCTGATATTGTTTTGCAAGCCAGATGAGAGCAACCCTGGAACATTCATTCACAGATGCTTCTCCACAATATGTTGTTGTCACAAAGGTAGTAGGACACACATCAACTCCATCCCTGCCCTAACAATGGGATCCACCCAGCTGGGAGTGCCCATGAATCAACTAGGATTAGCCTGGGATTGTCTGGGATTATGTGGAATGGAGCAGGGATTAGTGCTGATTGCCAGTTTCTGGGGGTGTGAGGGGCATAGGCAGTCCATATAGCCCCTGACTCATCCTCTGATTCAGGTTCGTTCAAACAAGGGCATGTGGAGAAAATGACACAGAGAATTAGAAGATTGTAGAGCAAGAATAACAGACAGGTGAAAGGTGTCATTGCCTTGGTGTCATGTCTGTATATAACAGGTATAACAGTTTCGGTCTGTAAACTAGTCTAGATGTTCATGATAGAGAAAGATAAATGACCTGTGCTAACATCAGTTTATAGAAGAAGACATACAATTATGAGAATGTTACCAGCAAAGTACAGATGAAATCTTAGATTGTGACCTGTTGTGGTATAGGAAGTACATATTTTATTGAGAATCACGAGGCTGGGGTTCTAAGCATCCCCAGCAAGCCAAACCCCAGGCCTAGTGGCTTGATGAAAGGCTGTGGGGAGTTCAGCTGTAGCTTCAAAAAGCAGCTCTCCCCTCCTCCCTCCTCACAAGCGAGCCCCACAACAGATTCCTGCTTTATTTTGCCTTCACGTTTACCCTGTTGCTATGGTTACCCTCCTCACATTGGAGGTGCTACCTTGAGGAGCCATTCTTCGATCACCTGAATGGAGATGCTGACAGTTTCCATTCAACATCTTAGTAGCTGTACATTCTGCATAAGCATACATCTGCTGTACGGCTGGTGACTTTTGGTGAAATAAGGGAACCCAGTGGCCATTTTTTTATATTTTAAGCTTTTTGTTATCCCCCAGACAGAAGCAGTTGCCTTTTTTTGCAAAGTCGCTTATCTTTTAATACACCATTATTAATATATATTTGAACAGACCGAATGAAATTAGTAATGCCTGAAGAGAAAGAATGATGGATTCATTGTGTTTCTCTGAAATTGAGTGGCCAAGAGATAAATGGAGCATCTTCATCTTTTTCATTTGATTTGGCTGTGGATATATAAGTAATGAAATACAATATAGTGATGCAAGAGTAAAGGGAAAACAAGGCTCTCTGGGGCGAGCAGAGGTTAGGAGGGAAGATAGAGGGTGAGACATGGAATATAGAACGACTGTGAGTGGGAGGCAGATTCGTCTGACTCCATTATCTGCGCTTACTCCTGGCTCAATCACTCGATACGTTTCCTCTCTCAGAATGGGAGAGAAGGCTGGCAAGGAGCCAGGCTGGCACAGGCTTCAAACACAGCCCAAGCCAAGCACATTGAACCAGGGATTAGCCGACATCCACACCAGGCTGAAGGAGGGATCCCCCGGCCTGCAAAAAAATAAATAAATAAATATGCCAACCTACTCTCATATCAGTCAAACTGCTAAGTCTCTAAAATTCATTCAATTTTAAATGTTTATGTGATGTACATGATAAATTAGATTTTTTCAAAAGAATTTACAGATGATGACTGCTTTAAAAGTAAATTGAACATGTGAGTAAAACAAACGAGTTAACAATCTGTCTTGTCTTTTCTTTTTATGTTCATCTACAGAACTCCATACGCCACAATCTGTCACTCCACACCCGCTTCATCCGAGTGCAGAATGAAGGTACAGGGAAGAGCTCCTGGTGGATGCTGAACCCTGAAGGGGGCAAAGCAGGGAAAGCACCCCGGCGAAGGGCTGTCTCTATGGACAACAGCACCAAGTACCTGAAGAGCAAAGGCCGGGTGAACCGCAAGAAAGTGGGTGGGAGAGTGGGACTGGGCTCCGTGGCTCGGCTGGGATTTCACGGTTCCCCAGAACAGACCAGTCCAACAGGAAAGCCAGGGACAGGGGCAGCAAGTGTAGGGGAAGAGTTTGAGACATGGACAGACATCCACTCTCGGGCCAGCTCTGCAACTTCCACACTAAGTGGTCGTCTGTCACCTATTATGGCAGAAGGTGAACTGGAGAACCCAGAGGAGGGGCGGCTGTCCTGCTCCACATCACCACGTCTCTACCCTAGTCCCTCCAGCACCCGCTCCCCGGCGGCACACTGCCCTCCCGTGGAGCTGCCACAGCTAGCGGATCTGACTGGGGCTATCAGCCTGGAGGAAGAGTACCACCACCACCAGCCACAGCGCCACAAACACCCTTCCTACCACTACAGCAGCGGGACAAAGGCCCAGGGATCCTACTGCGGCCCCATGTATGGTCAGCCGGGCGTGGGCATGCTACGCCATCACTCGCCCTTGCAGACCATCCAGGAGAACAAGGCCTCCAACTTCTCTGGCAACTTGCAGACCTACTCTGGCACAAATGCCTTGCAGAGTCTACTTAGCGGAGGGCCACAATACTGTGCCAAGGACTTGATGCTTGGCCAAGAGCATGAGGCCATGATGGTTGCTCCTAACAGTGGTACTCACAGCCACCATCATGGCCACAATGGCACACATAATCACAATCCTGCGCATAACCACAATGGTACCCACAGTCACAACCAGCCTCACATATCTGCTTCAAATGGAGCTGCCAATCCTGCTCACAGCATGAGTCACAGCCTGGGGCAGAACCATCGGCCTCATGGCCCTGCCACTCATGGCCGGCCCAACGCTGGCCACATGCAACCCTACAGCCATAAAGCTCCATACCTGTACAGTCCACCAGTGCATGCACACCTCCCTGCCTCCACCACACTGCCCCCAAACCCTGCAGGCATGCAGGGTGTCCCTCAGGACTCCTGCCATTTGGCTACTGCCCCACATCCGCACCCTCGCCACAACACTTATCCAGGCCCACACCAGCAAGCCATGGCCAATGGACCATACCATCAAGCTCAGGGCATGGGGGGAGGAGGTAGTAGTTACCAAGGCTACCACCACCCCCATCACCCCTACCCTCATGAGCGGCTGCCAGCGGACCTGGATGTGGACGTCTTCCACGGCAGCCTGGACTGTGACGTGGAGTCTATCCTCCTCCATGATATCATGGACTCAGGGGAGGAGATGGATTTTAACTTTGACTGCTCCCTGGCACAGGGCATGGGCATGGGGATGGGCATGGGCGTGAGCATGGGGCTTGCAGGCCCACAGCAGAGCCACAGCAACCAGAGCTGGGTGCCTGGCTGAAAAGCCCACATGTGCCCTGCAATGAACATTCTCAGAGACCAAACTTTTTGCAGGCCTCCTCACTTCCTTGGCGGGGAGATGCACTGTGCTTGATTCACACATTCCTCAACTAAAGGACAAGAATCCAGAAGACATTCCTTAGTTTCAGTTTCTGAGTTTCTGTCTTACTCTGCCTGCTCATTTCTCTGTGTGCTGTTCTGAAATGTGCGTCCCTCTTTCATCCAGTACACACATCTGTTAGTCTCCGCTTAATGTCAACCAACAATGCTCTTGCTGACAGAACCGTGATGACAATCTCGACTGTGTTGCCCAACATTGCCTTCTTCTCCAGTCAAAACTAAACTCTTGAGCACTTTAACTGCGTAAAACAAATCCGTATCTCACTCTCACAATAGGGAGCTGGCTCCCGGGCGGCAGGAGCTGTAGCTGGCATGTTGTTTGCTGCACAAGTGGGAAAATCTCACACCCATAGGGGGCCTGTATGCAGAAAAAAAAAACTGAAACAGATTTCTCTGCTCATAGAGGAGTTTCAGAGGTTGTTTAGTGCTCAAAGGCGGTTCAGCCTGCTTCCTGAGGTAACTGAGTAGCCTCAAATCTTACATTGTTTATAAACTGAGCGTTTGCCCAGTTTGGTTAACCTTTTTTCCTAATCAGAATTGGATTTTGATTTTAAAACTTGTGAGAGCTACTCACTATTAATTGCTTATGAGGTTGATTTATATTCCCTGTTTTAGGCTAATTCTAATTCTTTCTGATAGCCACACTATATATATTGTTTATAGGGAATTCAGACATCTCCACTTCTAGAAAGTAAAGGAATAAAGTAAAGCTGAGCAGCAAGTTTGTAATTTGTTCCCTCTTTCTGTGTTAGAGCTCACCTCTTTTTCACGCCGACAGCTTCAGCTCCCCTGCCAGCCCAGACCGGCCCATCATCCTTCACTGGCCCATTAACGGTGGCTTGATTGAAATTCAGCGTCTTGTTTTTAATCTCCAAAGTGATGCTGCAGTGATGCATCATTATTACAGATTGAATACAGCCCCCCCTACTAGACCTCTCCTCCCTCTCTCACATAATGTGTTGAGTGATGGGCATGATTAACACACAGTCATCCCGCACTCAGGGAGTCAGTTGCATTGTCCGTCTGTCCAGAATAGGACACGCACGCATGCAGAAAATATGATATGACAAAAGAGCAAGGCTTCAGTTTCCTATTCTTTTAGGATAAAACGATTCTACAAGACAGTTTGGTCTCTCCTTTGTGTGGCTGATTTGGGAAGTGTTGTGCTGTGTAGTATCGCCATGTCTTCTTTTCTTTCATAGGTTTCTTTTTAAAGTGCTATAAGTCAGGCTTACGTTTGACCAGGTGGATTTTTTTCAGGATGAAGTCAGTAATCATAAAGACCTGCTTTCTTTGTTTTTACCGCTTCCCTCTGTTTGTTAATGACAAAATGGGCAGAGGGACAAGGGCTTGGACAGGGAATGGTTTGTTGTAGTGACTAGATCGGTGAAAGAACCACTGCCTCTTCCATGCCGCCTCTCATCCTAGCTGTGTGCGTGTATGTGTGTGGTCTCTATAGCTACAGCCCCATGCTCCCTCTGAGCCCCTGTTCCTCTCCCCCTTAAGCACGGCTCTGCTCCATAAAGCAGGCGGGAGGGAAATGGGGCGCGTCATTATGGCAAAAGGTCAAGGATAGCTCACTCCATCAAAACTCTTGCTCAGATAAACGCTACTCAGCCGGCCCGGGTTTTGTGATGCTAATCTGTGACGCAGTGGGAGATCCTTCATACAATTTTCGATGTCATTATTTAATATTTGTCCCAGTCCTCTGATATGTCAGACCACACACTGCGTCCCTTGCTTTGCCTGTTAACCACAGTCCTGTGTGAGCTCCGTCACTGCAGTACCTGCCTACCACTCTGACTGACTCATCGGACGTAGTGCTTAAAAGAAGACATGTCAATGCTGATATCAGAATAGTAAGCTCTAATATTAAATATTTAATATATAACAACAGACTTATAATGTTACTGTATGGAAGCGAGGACTGATTTACGTGTGTCCCGACTCCCTCCTTCCTCTTGTGTGATCACTCTTTCTTTACTATTCCATGACCTTTTATTTTGTACAAAAATCTATATATTGAGAATATTGTATTATAGTTTTTAAGATGGAAAAAAGAATATCACTTTCATTGTTTCTTTCTTTTTTTAAGAGAATGTATCTCATCATTTGGTGACTGATAAATAAATGAAAAGAAAATGCTAACCATTCTGTACATGTCTGGGATGTGATTTATGTATTTACCTTACATTGCATAATATCATTTTATGGCCAGTTTTGCTGGTTATGTATGGAAGATCACGGAACACCTTAGGAATAGCTTTATAGCTTAGTCGCTCAGAATGCTTTAAAAGATGCCATGATACGACAGTGATCGTTGCATTGTTTAAAAAAAGCTCAGGAGCTGTTTACATATTACGCACAATGGTATTACCACTGATCCTAGGACTCAGGTGTGGCTCTGTAAGCTTATTCACATATGAATGACAGAACGTCTGTTAGAAATTAGGTCTGTGGATACGGCACAGGTGACATTCATGTGTGTTTTGAGGAGTGCAGTATACAGTGTGAATGTGAGAGTGAGAGAGAGTTTGGGGGTGGGGTGGTGAGTATCTAATAAGGCTTGTTATCGCCTCTGAAGCTGTAGGTTGGTCACAGCTGTCATAGTCCCATCTGAGGCGTTTTCACAGAGGGAAAGTGCCTCTCTGCACAGCCATACTGTCTGCCCCCCAGGGAGCCTCCCTCCTCCCACTCTGACTGAGATGCACGCATTTAATTGACTCAACTCTGCCAGAGCCTCACTAGCGAGAGATCGAGAGAGAGCAGAAATGTGCAGAAGAACCCGCTACAGATTCATGATCGAAGGAGAATAGAAACAGTTGATGGGAGAAAGGTGGATGATGGCTTTTTCTGCCTTCTGCTTCTCCACAGCTACTCATCCTGCTTATCATCACTGTCTGATCAAAAGCTGTTTTTTTTTACAACACGTGAAAAAGCCAGCTGTTCATTGTAGGAACGTTTCATGGTGAATGGACTAATAAAAATGGCCCAAAATAATACAAAAAAAGTTTTTTTACATTAATACATTATCCCATTTTCCCACAAGCCTTGTGTGTACATAAATTTTATTTCACAGACAGCTCAATTACATTACATTGTTTCTCCGTTCCAGACCTGAATCCCATTTGAACTGCATGCTTTTGTCTCTCCCTGCTCTAATACACCTGAGCCATATCATTTGCTAATTATCAACCCCTTCCTGAGCTGGATTAGATGTGTTGGAACTGGGAATACACAAAACAATACAGTGCAGAAGGGCACTAGGATTGGATTTGGGAAATGCTACACAATGAGCATTAACTTAAATGGAACCTAGCAAGCAAGTCTTTACTGATCGTCTGATTTACGGCTCACAGAACGAAAGCCATTATAACAAATTATAATTATAACAAGCAGAGAGCTGACTATGGGAGAAAGAAAGAATTTAGTCAGGTGCTGTTCAGATTCTCATTGTCCTCTGAGATGTTCCACACCTCTCCTCCACACGGCATGTTCAGTACTTTACTGATCTATTAGTACATAGACCCCAAATTAAAAAAAATAATAATATTAAGTATATTAGGCATACTGTTTGTCAGCAGAGATTTATACACATAGTTGTCATAGATTTTGTACATGGTTTTGCTGACATGTTCCTTACAGTAAATGGCAAAAAACAGACTCAAAGAGCAATGGCTACACATTCAAATGTTATATGTCAGTATTTAGAAGAAAGAATAGCGTTATAAACAACAAACACATTATAAACACCAGGGTTAAAATTGTTAAAAGTTTTAGTTTTCCACTTACAATATGATAATACGCACTAACGACAGTTTAACTCTTTTTGCAGGATTGTTTTGGTATTTTGGTAAATTATAATTACAATCACATTGTATTTACATTAGACACACATGCTATTATATTGTCCTCCTAGATTCATGCTGCATGCTAAAACTTTAATACCGCTTAGGGTAAGATACCTATTTTTTTATGTATAAGTACATTTTATTATTATTATTTAGTCATTCACTGTTAGATGTAATAATTACTATCAAATGTTTAAATGCTTTAAATCAATTATATGGAAAAATAAAACTATTATTTATTAAACATGTGTTATTGCTAAATTGAACCCAATGCACTTATTTGACTGTGAACAGAAGCAGATCATCTTTCTCTGTAGTGTGATCAGTCCCTCCCAACATTGGTACACCATGTGCTGTGCATTCCTATAAGATGAGTCATGCCATGATTTACAGCATATCTCACTTACTGCTCCACATTTTCAACGTTTTCAGCTCCATTGAGTCTAAATACGGTGTAAACAAAGGATGTCTTTTTTTATGCTCTGAGCCTCGTCGTTCTCCGATCACCTGCACTACAGAGACATCAAGAGAATGTGCTGGACCAAACGTATATGACGTTTAACAAAACAGAGATCATATTAGCAAACTAAATGGATTTTGAGATGTTCAAACTGGATTACTCGCTGATACTTCTCTGCAGGTCTGAAATATAGATCATCGATTCACGAAGTAGCTGTATAGAGCTATTATTCACCTGTTGCTATGCAAAATTTGTTAGGACTCCACCCCATTTATCAATATGTTCATCACTGTGTTAGTTATACTGTAATCTTTTGTTAGTGGTCAGTTTCTATCCACAGGACCACTGGATTATTATGGTTGACAGACTATCTTCAACTCAGTGGTCCTCCAGTGCTATCGCCTGATATACTCAGCAGCACACACTACCATGTTGGTATCACTGCTGAGCTAAGAACTGTCAATCATATAATAGTCCCAAGTAAACTCTGGTTAGTGGTGGGCCTGTGGTGGTCATTTTCCATTGACTGACATGCTGAAAGAAGCAATGTGTAATTGTGCATGGAAACAGACTGGGATATAGTCAGTTCTTGCATGCATGCAAAGTGCATCTATATCCTATGTGTGCTTACAAAAATGGCCAATACATGTAGATACAAGCTGTAGAAAGTTGAAGATGGTTTTGGTATTGTGAGATACTATCTATTAAAAAGAACATACCTTTAAGACTGAAAGTGATTTGTTTTATAGATGATTAATTCTGAGCTCAGCTGAATGTTTATTACCCTTGCTGTTAAACATTCACTGACATGATGGAATGGGCAACACCTCAGAGAGTGCGTGTGCTATCTCCAAACGGCGGCTCTGTGGTGAGACAAGGTGAGAACACGTTGTTAATGCTGTTTGGTGTTGCTCTCGTGTTCACAATCCCCCCCTTAATCTCTCCCTCACTCCTCCCTGCTTCACTCCAGAGTCTTTAATCTCAACATCTCACGTCAGGCCACGGATCTCTCTGACTAACACACACTTACACACACACACACAGGCTTGTTAATTCGCGGCAGTCCGACTGGCACTCTTAATTACTGGCTGATAGTAAAGAGTAATTAGTGAGCAGGGCTAATGGCGGGAGCTTGAGAACATTCTGGATCAGGGGAGATAGCGTTGTGGCAACAGGACTCCAGGGATGGCCGGAGGAGGGGTGGCATGGCACAGGCTTTGTGATCACACTGGGAGATTCTAATCCACTCTGTATGGATCAAAGAAAGTCAGACACCTATAGAACAGTCTCTCACTCAGGGAGGTTGGGAACAATGGTAAAAGTAATGATTTGGAAGAGAGGTATAATAGAACTGACCCTAAAATGACATCATATCAAAACCCTATAGCTCCCGCTTCTTCTTCTTCTTTTTTTTTTTTGTTGCATTGTGTAAATGTAATACAAACAAACAAACAAACAAACATCTGAATGGTCAGGCTATGGTCTTTTTTGTTTTTAATGGATATGGATGTGGACAATGAAATAGCAGGACAGGAACAATATCAATGTCCTTAAACTTGCAGGCAAAGACACTAAAGAGTAGACATAATCAACCTAATCAAGTGTAAAGTACTGTAATAACACTTTATTGGGTACACCCACCTTATTTCTACACTAATTGTCCACTAATAGCCCCTTTTTACCCTGTTGCCCTCGTTTTTCTCTGTTATTTAATATTCAGGGTCACCTCCAGGACCACCACAGAGCAGGTGCTATTTATGTGATGAATTATTCTCAGCACTTCAGTGATGGTGGTGGTGTGTTGGTATGTGTTGCATTCATATAAGTGGATCAGACACAGCAGTGCTGCTGTAGTTTTTAAATCACCAATGCAAACGCTGGACTAAGAATAGTCCACCAACCAGAAATATCCAGGCAAAAACATGCAGTGGGCAGCATCTTGTGTCCACTAATGAAGGACTAGAGAACATAAGCCATGCAGCACCAGATGCGCTACTGATTTTACACCTGCATGATGGACCAACAAGGTAATAGAGGGGACAATGAGTGGAGACAGTGTTATAAAACCCCAGAAGCATCCACTTGTACCAGAGCACTAACACGCCACCACCATGTTGATGTCACTGCAGTGCTGAGAATGAACCACCACCCACATAATACCTGCTTCCACCTCATGTGGGGGTCCTGACTATTGTATAACAGGAAGAAAAGGGACTAACAAAGCATATACAGAAAACAAGTATAGAAACAAAGCAACAACAGCATCATGTGGGCAGCATCCTGAGACCACTAATAAAGGACAAGAAAATGACCAACACAGCAGCAGCAGATAAGCTATTATATCTGCCTTGACATCTACTAGGCGGATCACCAATATGTGTGTCTAATAGAGTGGACAGTGAGTGAACCAGTAAAAGACACACACGTGCCCCACCACATCAGTGTTGCTGCAATGCTGAGAATGATACACCACCTAAATAATACCTGATTTGTGGTGGTCCTGTAATTGGTCCTGACCACTGAAGAATAGGGTGAAAATATACTAACAAAGTTAAAGTCAGTAAAGTAACAGAGAAACTGATGGACCACAGTCCGTGATTGCAAAACTATAAAGTACACCTATGTAGTAATTGGAGCTGATAAAATGGACAAAAAGTCTACATAGAAGATAGGTGTGCATAATAAATTGCCCAGTAAGTGCCCATATATATATATATATATATATATATATATATATATATATATATATATATATATATATATATATATATATATATATATATATATATATATAGTCCATCCATCCATATTCTTAAGCCATTTAGTCCAACTAGCTGCAGGGGAAGCCCAGATGTCCCTGTCCCCCACAACTTCCTCCAGTTTATTCTGGGGGGATCCTGAGGCATTCCCTGGCCAACATGGACATATAATCCCTCCAACGCAAACTGGGATGACCTCAAGGTATTGTCCCAGTCAGCAGAGCCTGGTAAACCTCCAATGGGAAATGGCCATGGGCATCCTAATCAGAAACCCAAACCACATCAAGTGGCTCCTTTCAAGATGAAGGAGTAGCTGCTCTACTGTAAGCTCCTTCTGGATGAGCTCCTCACCCTATTAGGTAGAGTGTGGCCACCACCATGTAAAGAAAACTCATTTTTTATCACTTAAAATCTCACTTATTTGGTAAAGGGTGGGGTTATAGACCAACCGGTAAACAAAGAACTTTGCCTTATGGCTCAGCTCCCTCTTCACCACTATAGTCCAGAACAGTGATTGCATGAACAGTAATTAAAAACAAGGAACAAGTAAAAGGAGCCCAATGCCCATATTGAACAGGCTTGACTGAGTATATGGACACAGCTCTCCCTCCAGAGGAACACAGAATAAATGGCCCACAATAGGACCTCCCCTAGAATATCTCAGAGGACACAATTGTAAGCCTTTTCAAGACCACAAAACACATGTAAACATGATTGGCAAACTCCCATGAACCCTCAACAATCTGTGAAGGGGTGAAAAGCTGATCAATTGTTTCATGGCTGGCACAGAATTCACATTGTTCCTCCTCAATCTGACAACTATTGACTGGAGTCTCCTTTACAGCACCTTGGCAAAAACCTCCCCAGGGAGGGTGAGCAGTGTGATACGCTGATACCTAGTTTGCATTCTCTGGTCCCCTTTCATCTAACAGTTCAAGGGTGTTGCTCCCAATGTCCATGCATAGATGTATCAGCTGGACA
Organism: Megaleporinus macrocephalus; assembly: GCA_021613375.1. NCBI lineage: Eukaryota > Metazoa > Chordata > Actinopteri > Characiformes > Anostomidae > Megaleporinus > Megaleporinus macrocephalus. The sequence goes on from CM038705.1 coordinate 30,248,709, forward strand.
AATGTCATCCACCCTTGGTTCCTTGCCACCAAGGAGCTCTTCCAACTGTTTTAGGTACTTTCATAAAGGAAATCTGGGGGAATCTGAAACCCCAGAAGGCTCTGGACCAGCAGGAAGGTATGTCTCCTGGGTTCAGGAGTTCCTCAAAGTGCTCCATCCGCCAACCAACAGTACGTATGTTACAACAGTTAAAGAGTTTCATTTAAACAGCTTTTTTTTTTGAAAAGATTAACAGCTGATTTATTATCTTAAAAGTGGTATGTAATAATTCTTGCTGCTGATATTTCTTCCCAAGGTCTTAGTAAACCCACTTATTTTGTTAATATTTGCTCATATAATGTAGTAATATTTTGTTTATCTGCAATTGAAATTAGGTCAGGAACTAAGTATTTCAAGACTAAGAGCCTTTTTAGTTTCAATGCTGTGAGTAACTTATATATGATAAATAAATAATAAATAAATAAATGTATATCTGGACCAGAAGCATCTCATGTCTTATTTAGCAGAATCACCATTAAGCATCCTGTGCCATACAGTTTTGCTATGGTACTGATGATAGACCATACAACATACTGCAAAGAAGAAAGAAAAAAGATGTAGGTGAAAAGAGGCGGGCTAAGGAATGCAATCTTTATAGACCAAGAGAGGCAGAGTGTGTGAGAGAGAAAGTGAGAGAATATCTTTGTGTATGTGTGTGTGTGTGTGTGAGTCTGAACTCAGGGCACTGGTGGTGTGGCTAATGAGGCCTGGAGTGGTAAGCGTGTGTGCGCATGTGTGTGTGTTGCCGGTATGTGTGTGTGACTGAGGTCCATTATCCAGTGTGCAGTCTACCCTGACCCTCAGCAAGTCTGTCACCTGGAACCAATGGCCCTCTAGAGACACGGGGGGTGGGGTGGGGGGGGTGTACGGGGGAGAGAAAGAGAGAGAGGCAGTGAGGAAAAAGCAGTCCCTCTCATTCAGCCCTGTAACTTCACCAGTGCTTCACACTGTTTGCTAACAAGCTCTCTCTCTCTCTCTCTCTCTCTCTCTCTCTCTCTCTCTCTCTCTCTCTCTCTTTCTCTCTCTCTCTCCCTATCTGTCTCTCTGTCTCTTGCTTGCTTTCCTCCTCGCTCTGTCTTTTTCTCCAGACTAGCATGCCACCTTAATCACTTCAGAGTATATACACACACACTCGGAGAAGCAGATTAGCGCAGAAGAAGCCTCAGAAGACGGCAGCTGATTAAAAGCGGGAGATATCCACTGAAGCTGTCCCCCTAAGTTAACGAGCTATAGCTTAGCAGGAAGACACCAGGCTTGTCTACAGCCTGTAGACCAGCTTCACTTGTCACGTACACACTCTATGGCTTAATTGCTGCACAGATATCAGAGATTGCAGGAAAAAAAAAATCCGCATATGAGTTGTACGCAGTAAGTAAGTAAGGTTTAGGAGACTGTTTTTCTTTCCTTTTATTTTACTTTGCTGTTGGAGAAACTCTGAAACAGGATGCTTGGCATGACCACAGAAATGCAAAAAAGACATAGAGATAAAGGGGAAAGAAAGGAAGATAAAACAGATAAAGAGAGAGAGAGAAAGCGATGAAAGGTTGAGTGAGAGAAAGAAAAAGAGAGTGGTAGATGGACAGAGCAAGAAAAATTATGTATGAAGTGAGAAAGATAAAGTAGGCGAAAGAGTGAGAGAAGAAGAGAGGGGAGAGAGAGAAACAGTGAGAAATGGAGAACGAGTGAGAAAGGCACAGAATACCTTAAAAATGGGAAGAGAAAGAAAGAATGAGACAGTAAGAGAAGGACAGCACAAAAGCAAGAGAGAGTGAGAGAGAAAGGAAAATAGAGCACAAGAGAGAGAAAGGGAAAGGACAGAAAAAGAGAGATAAAAAAGAGAAAAGAGAACGAGAGTTTGAGTAAGGGAGAAAAAAGAGAGCTAGAGAGAAAGAGAATGGTGTAGAGAGAGAGAGAGGCTGAGGGAGAGTGAGAGAGAGAGAGAAATGGGATGAGAGATGAGATCTCGAGCCTTTGGGGAGGTGACTAGCTATCCATCATGACAGTGTGTGTCCTTAAATGCTGTATTCACACATTCCCCTGTCAAACACACACACACACACACTGTTACATATTATCCATCACACACAAAAACACGCACACAAACATGTGCCTGCTCTCGCTGCCTGTGCTTCGGCTGAAGCTCTTTGTAATTCCCGAGGTGTCACTGCACTCCTCCGCTGCGGCCGGCCGGGGCCGAGAGAGCCAGTCTAGACTCAGGCGATAGACATCTCATTAGGCTCTCACACAGCACCACCGGCAAGCATCGGGCCAGGCGAGAGAGAGAGAGCAAATCGAGAGAGAGTGGGGGGGTTCTCAAACTCCAGGATAGAGAGAATGAGATGATGATAATGGCAATAATAGTGTTGAAGGAGGGGGCTCTCCCAGAGGCAGACACCGCTCCTCTGCCACCGCCGTCGTTTTCCAGTCTTAATTAATTTCTCACTCAGCGCTGGAGCCAGCAGCGCTTCACCCTCCTCTGAAACTGGCCTCTAGTCTGGGCCTCTGCCTGGCTCTATAAAACCACTTCCTCACAGAGAACTCACCCCTGCCCCTCTTAGCCTCCATTCAGCCACCTCGCCTGACCTGTGGTCAGTCCCTCAGATAGAGGTTCTTTTCAAAGGCATGTCACAGTAGAGTGCAGTGAAAGTCTGACCTAGAGTCGGTACTCCAGCCACACACACACCAAGCACAGGCTCCACAGCCCTCGTCATGCTTTGCTTCAACTCCAGCTGTAATTGCTCAGAGGGAACGCAGTGATAAGGAGAGTGTGCGATCACCTTTCCAATTTGAAGGTCACTTAGTGAAACCAGCAAAGTACACAGGCCAAGAAAAAGTGGCAGAGAGGCGTCCTGCACGGACCTGAATGGCACAGCCACAGGTTGTCAGTGTTTTTCAGAATCACTTAAAAGAGTAAATAAATTTCACCTCTCAGCATGTTTGCTTTGGTTTAGGTGGAGACTCCAGTTCGTCCACTATTTCATTTAAGAGTAGGTCATGCTGCAGTTAAGCACTGTGTATTGTGCTGTCTTCTGTTCTTAGTAAGCACCCCAAGGACCTACACTGACTCTTAGCAGCCTGAGAACACAAGCTTTCCATACAAACAGTCTCTAAGGAACACCACGCCCAACCAGCTGTACCTTTAGACTGTACCCTGTTCTCTTCTCTTCTCTTCTCTTCTCTGTTGATCTGATCTTTTTTTTTCTTTTTCTCTGCTCTCTGCTGTTCTTTTCTGACTGATCCCTTTTCCTCCAATCTTGTTTCTTCTTTTCTCTTCTTTTTTGATTTGATCTGTTCTCATCTGATCTCTTCTATTTTCTTTACTTCTCTTATGATCTGATCTATTGTCTTTTGGTCTATCCTCTTCTTTTTTGGTCTGATGTATTTTCTTCTCTTTTTCCTCTGATCTCTTATCTTCTTTACTGATCTCATCACTTCTCCCCTGACCTGTTCTCTTCTTTTCTCTTCTCTTCTGGTCTGATCTCTCCTCTTCTCATCTGACCTCTTCTATTCTCTTTTTTTCTCACTTGGTCTGATATCATCTATCGCTTCCCTTCTTGGTTAATTTCATAACTTCTCCTCTGATCCCTTTCTTCTTTTCTTTCTATTGTTGGCCCGATCACTTTTTCTCTTCTATTCTCTTCTCTTCTCTTCTCTTCTCCAATTCTCTCCAAGACACCGTTGAAAATTGTTATATTTGAGCTAGAGCCTTGAGCTAGAAGTAGAGCCTAGAGCTCTACTTCATATTCAGGATGTTCAGATACATGTAATGTTCTTATTTAGGATTTATAGGGCATCTGAATTGACTGGTGTCTCTGTGATCTGCAGGTCTCCACACAGAATGTTACATTTTATTTCTTGTACTTGGACTGGGATGGTAGAGGTGGTGTGTGTTAGGGAGGTGGGGTGGGTTATAGAGACTGAAGGCAGACCCTCAGCAGACAGCAGCAGGCCGATGCACCACCCCAACCCAGCCAAATACTGACACTAATTGAGAGTGCCATGAAATATAGATGAACCCAGAGGTCGCGAGGCAGTTCTCCCCCTCTTCTCTCTCTCTCTCTCTACCCTCTCTCTGTCTCTCTCTCTCTCTCGTCCTCTCTCACTCCTTCACTCCGCCTGCTTCAGTGACTCAATCAGGCTGCAGACACAGCAATGGCACGCACAGGCCCCACTGAGCTCCACACCGCTTCCAGTGGCAGAAGCCATGTGTGTGTCAGAAAGAGTGAGTGAGTGGGCATGTGTGTGTATATGAGTGTGCGTGTGTGTATATGAGCAAGTGTAGGTGCGAGGGAAACAGAGGCTAAGAGATAAAGAGACAACCTCAAGTGATGAAGAAGAATTGTTACAGAAAGAATTTAAACAAATGTATGTTTCCTCTTATGTATGCTTATTTCCTCTTAAGCTACATATTTTGTGACCATCCAAAAAAACATTACTTTTTAAGCCACAATTTATCAGCTAATACCACAAGTGATAGAAAAGTAGTTACCTGAAACCATAAAAGGTGAGCTGAGGTACTTGATAAAATCTGCTAAGCTGTTGCTAAGTAACATATGCCAAGCTTGTAACCCTTCAATGGAACTGAATGTTCAGTCAGCCATTTAAAAGTCTCTAACTAAAGATAATGACTCATTCATAACATAGAAAGGAAATTCTTTGTTGCTCACTTATACTCTTCAACTCCTTTTACACGAAAGGACTTTTTTGTACAATCCAATCAGCCTACAGCATTATTCCTCATCAGGCGATTGTTCCATGTATAAGGAATCATCAACAGATTGCAAACCCGTTCAGCATTAAAAATTGTGGATTTTTAATTATGTTTTGTAGATTGTAGTTTTGCAACATACAGTGAAAGAGGAAACAGCAGTGGCATTCCATAATCACATCTGTGCGTTTAGATTTGACCTTTGTATGACAGCACTATCAGTCTTTCCTCGTGTGCAGTTACACCCAGTAGTAGTGGGGAAATAGGGTTTTCTTGAAAAGAAACGATCTCACTAGCATGCTGAATGATTACAAGTGGGCAATGTGAACTTGAGACTTCCTCTGAGTTTCTAAAAAGAGCCTCTTACGAATACAAACGACAGCTCATAAGAACATACTGCTTCCTTCTACTGCTCTAAAGCCTGAGGTTTTTAAACTGATTTCACAACCAATTTGTAAGAATTACAATATGTTAGAGTGATTTTATCCGATTACACTTGAATTAAACAGATAAACTCCCAGTCGCCTCAATGCTTAACTGGCAACTGAAAGAGGCAGTTGGAATGACACTTTACAAAATAATGATTGTCGTAATTATCAGCCAATCACTACTTGTCACCCATTCTTACTTCCTTGACAAGAACTCAACAACCTGGAGTCAGAATAAGTAGGGTGTAATAATGGAAAGGTGTTGTCAGGTGATATGTTCAAATACATGCTGTCCTGAGCATATTTTTTTTGTTTTGGATTTAACTATGAGGGAAAACAACATTCTGAGTTAAAGTCAAAATGATTTAAAAAATAAACTAAACTTAAATCTATGTTGCTGTATTTACTAACATCTAATTTATAATGTCTGGCAATGATTGACATTATTTCTAAACCATGTTAAGATCAGTTAATATTAATGCACTGACAGGCATCATACTATGCATTGTTCAATGAGGATAGGTGAATCTTTCTTAGCATGCACTGTAGTAATAACATCTTCCAAATATAAATTACAACCTGCAGTCATGTGAAGATGCCAATATATCCCATGTAAATCAAAGTTTAGACTTTTTTTTAACATATTTGGAGATACAGATAAAGTGACTCTCATCTAGTGACATGTAAAATGAACATTTTAGTCATGGTTTATGTAATTATATAACTAAAATAAACTAAAATAAACTAAAATAAATTCAATTTTCTTATGTGGAAAATTAAGTACGTCCCTACATACATCATTACTTCACTTCAAATCGAAGTTATGTGCATTTGATTGGCTGCACAAGGGTATCCTGTATGAAAAGTCCTATGCTGTCTTAAAGGAACAGTGATTGCTAGTGTATATTTAAGCAAGGACCAGGATTTCTGGAACAGTGTGCTGATGGACCAATGAGTCAAAGTGTTGTTTGGCCATTGAACCAAAAGCCATATTACCAAATACACCAAATACACCATTTGATCAGAAGAACCTAATGCCAACGGTAAAGCATGGTTATGGAAATATTAAGGAGATATAAAGGTTTGGAACTCCTTTCCTAGCCAACTTGCAACCATAAGACTCATTTTCTTTCATACCAGTGAGTGTCAAAGAAGAATATGGGTAAAAACATTGAAGCTGAAGAAATTGACGTTTCCACAGGATAATGATATCAAACATAAAAGTTCACCAATGAACTTCTGAAGAGGAAGGAATTGTTAGGAACTTGAAGGGAATTATAGATATAAATAAAGTTGTTTCTGCCAGGGTCAGGGGTCTACTTACTTTTTCAACAAAAAAATGACACCTCAGCTAATTTTATTTTGAATAAATGCTTGCAAAGTCAATTTAGCTTTTTTTGTATTTCATAATGTTTAAATCAAATACTGAAATATTCACACATGTCAAAAATCTAATCTAAAGTGACCTTTGTCACTCAAGCCTGGTTTCCTGAATCCTCTTATTTTGTGTTAAACAAGAATATATTGTTTGTTTTCTAAATCCTCAAACATCTAAAAACGTACTGAATCGACTTGATGAAGCCATTGAGATCAATTAAATGCATACAAATGTGCTTCTCTCTGTGTTTCTACAACTTCTTATGTGCTTAATATGAACACTATAGATGCAAACAGGTGACTGTGCCTGTGCTAAGTAGAAAGTTTGATGGATGTAACAACTGTAAGTAAGGAAGGCAAGAATGTTTGCAAACTGTCCACCCAAATACAGCCTCTTTTACTGTTTGTGAGAAAGGCAGACTTGCAAATTGGACTCCTAAATATGAGTCCCATTTCAGAATATATTAGTTGTCTCACTTTGCTTTAGAAATAAAAAGAAAGCAAATGGGTACCGTGAAAGGGAACATTATCTTGACCATTATATCTTGTGTATTTTCAAATTATAGGCACTCTTTCTGGATCAGTGCGTCTCTTGTTACGTCTGTGGAGTGAAAGAATTTTCACACAGCCTTGATTTCATCATGTCACAATTACCTAGACAAGCAATGCCAGTAGAGTGGACTTATCCGTCCTGTTTGTGGAGCTAAAAAGTGATTTGAAGGCGTCAGTCACTTTCAGAAGCAAATCAAATAACCACATAGATGTGATGATTTGGGAGCTGCTGCCTGTTTCCTTCCCATGTGGCACCGATCAGGCTCTCGCCATTGAATTATATAGAGGAGATGTAGCAAATGCAGGAAGCCTAGCCTTTACAAAATGTTTCAGCATGTTGTGAGTTTGGACTCCCTGTTGTAATCATCTGACCGTTGACTTGTTCTTGCTTTTTTCTTCTTCCTCAGCTGTCGCACCATTCTGACTTGCAGCAGCCTTCCACATCATGTCCCCTCATTAAATGAGTGTGAGGAAGCAAGGGAGCATTCATTAAAGAAGTGAGTGAAAGCAAGGATTGGAGGAAAAGATGTTTGGCCATCTCTTCTTCTATTTGTGCATACCAGTCTGCACAACTAAAATTTCTCTCTCTCTCGTTCTGTCTGTCTGTCTGTCTGTCTGTCTGTCTCTCCCTCTCTGTCTCTCTCTCTCTTTCCATTTTGTCTAAGGCAGTGGCAGGCTAGCTCCAGTTGGTGAGCTGGGTGAATAATTGATAGGTGTGAAGCTAAAAGTTTGATGCATTGCCTGCGGGCAGATTTAACCTGCAGGCGGCATGCCCGTGCCCACCGGCAAGTTCCATACAGCCAGCACCCTCTTTGTAACGGACACACAAAAGCTGGGGCTACGTCCCCGCCACGTTCTTAAAATCATTTCAAACTGTCTCGCTGCTAGTTTCTAGTTACGCAACAAATCTTTAATATATGCGATGGAGGACAGGGATAAATTAACATGTCCTGAAGTGCTTGCGAGAGAGCAAGGAAGGCAGAATGGAGTGTGTGTGTGTGTGTGTGTGTGTGTGTGTGTGTGTGGCTGCATCCTGTGGCCTTGCAGAAGTGTCACATTGGAGAGGAGGAGCCCCTGCCTGCTGCTTTATTTATGATTTGACTTTTAATATCATTTACTCTTACACAAGAGGCTGCATCTTAAATAAGCCTCGAGGTGCCTCTGTATGTGTCTGAGTATTAGTGTCTGGTCTGGCAGCTCAGACGTTGCATACGTGCAAGGACGTGTGTGTCTGTAACCTTCCCTGTGTCGCGTGTATTCATGTCTAATAATTCATGCAGGCTCGCCATACATGTGGAGCTGGAGTTTATTGTTCTCACAGACGGGGAGTGTAAAATATGCTCTGCTAAAACCACGCTGAGTGCAGCCTTCCTACTGTGCTTCACTGTGTGGGAATGTGTGTGTTACACCTAAGAGTGTATATGGGGGAGGGGTGTGTGTTATACCATCATGTTGATGCGGTATGGCATGTAGGAGGAGACGTGTATGTGTGTGTGATTGTGTGTGCTTTGGATTATGTGTCTTACTCACAGCTCTTCTTAAATATTTGTGCATCTTTGCCCATGTGTGTGCATATGGATTTCTCTTGTTAGTTAGTTTTTTTTTCTGTTACTAAACTTGCAGTGTTACTTGTAGTTAAAACATGGTTTGGATAGTCATTGATTAAAGCCCTTGCAAACATTGTCCAATATTATAAATATTTGTATGATATTAAACTTCATTTTATTTTAAACATTCTGCAAAGCCGTAATGAGAAATATAAGATACAAATATGATAAAACACAGCTTTAAAACACTGATCAGATCTATTTGAGAACTGTGTGGGTGTGGCTAACGAGCAGCTTGATTGACAGCACTATGTCCAACTCTCCTAGCCTGCTCTCCCACTCATACAGAACTAAAATCATTATCATTATCCACCTTTTATATGACGCTAACTGAACAACAAAAGAAATGGATAAGCAGATGTACAGATGAATGAACTGATGGATGAACAAATGGACATACAAAGCAATGCACAAGTGAAGCAATGGATAAAAGCATAATGTTCATCTATGAATAAATGAATGAACAGATGATAGGCAGGTGCAGACTTGCTTGGTCCTGCTGTGTTAGCATTAGCTCTCTCTTAGTTTCTCTGATATTGAAGGTGTTTTGTGTGGGCAGGGATGGGATGCCCACTTTGTGACTGGTTAGGAAATGCTTATGGAAGGGTTTCCCCAAGATTAGAACCACCCAATTAAAATACCCAGAGAAAAATATGGCAAAATATATTTGTCATTTATTGGTCATTGATACTCTATTCAGTAAACATACTGTTTGCCTGCAAGAAGATTAACCTAGTTAGAACTCAAGATTTAGGTTCTGTGGGTCTTTATGATGGTCGAAGGCATCAAGGAGAAATCTGGAGCCAAATCTAGATTTATTTATCTTTATTTGCATTTATGATTTATATAATGATATATGAAATGATATATGGTGATTTCATAAATATAACACAAATATAAATGGCTTTAAATAATATCTTTAGGTGCCTATAACTGTGGTATAGTACTATATATACCAAACAGCCATAACAAAACACCTCCTGTTTTTATCACCTCCACTTACCATATAGGTGCCCTTTCTACAAGTACAGACTGTAGTCCATGTGACTCTCTGCATACTTTCTTAATCCCCTTTTCCCCTGTTCTTCAATGGTCACAGAGCAAGTATTATTTGGGTGGCGGATCACTTTCAGCACTGCAGTGACATTGACATGGTGGTGGTGTGTTAGTGTGTGTTGTGCTGTTACGAGTGGATCAGGCACAGCAGTGCTGCTGGAGTTTTATACACTGTGTTCACTCAGTGTCCACTCTGTTTTACACTTGTTGGTCCACTTAGTAGATGCAAAGTCAGAGATGATAGTTCATCTCTCACTGCACAGTTTGTGTTGTTCATCTTTTAGTCCTTTATCACTGGTCAGAGGAAGCTGCCTACAGGACGCTGTTGGCTGTATAGTATTGGTTGGGAGAATATTCTCAGTCCAGCAGTGACACTGAGGTGTCTGACCCATTCATACCAACACAACACACACTAGCATGCCAGTGTTAGGAGTGATCCACCGCCCAAATAATACCTGCTCTGTGGTGGTTCTGGCTATTGAAGAACAGAGTACCAAAGTATGCAGAGAAACAGATGAACCACAATCTGTAATCATAGAACTACAAGATGCTACTATATGATAAATGGAGCTTATAAAATAGATAGATATTGTAGAAAAAAGGAGGTGACTTTAATGTTATGGATGGTTAATGCATTTTATTACTGCATATAATGTTTTATTTGCATTTAAACTTATAATAACTGTAGAATAACTTCACTGAAACACACTACTGCTCCTTAAAACAATCTTTATGGTATTAAACATATCTGAACATTACATTTATTTCCAAATACAGTGAAAAGCTTATGTGATTCCAGCCTGTGACCTTTATTTAGGCAAATCTTGAAGCACAGACATCTCTAAATCTCACCTATTGCTTTTTTTAGCACATATCAGAGTGCTTTTTATTTCTGGTTCACTTTGCCAAGGATTTGTCCAAAGCTTGTAAGCGATTCTCTGAAGGACATTTTGCACAAGGAAAGAGACACTATCTCACACACCCCCTGTGTTTCTCTGCCTGTCACTTGCTCAAGCCTAGGAAATGGACTGAAGGAAAAAGATGATGATAGAAAAGACAACAGCAACAAAAAACCTTATCTGATGCTGAACTGCTTTAGATCCACAGCTGGTTCATGGTGAGGGGAGAAGCTGATTAGACACTGCTGTGAAGAAAACGTTGTAGTTTAGTCTAAAACACCATCCTAATATCCCTAACGCATGCGGTGTGTGTATGTTTTACACCAGTGGCAGTACTTAGGCCGTTGTATTCGGCTTAGGAGGATCACAGGTATCCATTTTTGTTTTCTAATAATGAACATCCCCTTGTGAATAAATCCAATTCCAAGAGTGATCAGGCTTAGCATTTATTTATTAATTTATTTTCTTATTGGCGACTCTCATTTAATGGTGGGGGCTGGCGAAGGAGCAGGAGGGGGTTTGCAGGAAGTGTAATTTAATTTGGTTATAATCTAATTTGCTTTGATTAAAAATTTATGCAAATCCCTCTCAGCATAGGGATCAGTGAACAGAAGCGACATCTCTCTCTCTCTCTTTCTCTCTCTCTCTCCACAAGTCTTCTCTATACCTTAGCCTCTTCTCTAAATTAACAGCACAGTGATTAAGGATGTTTTAGATTCTATCCCACTAGAGATTCTCACACTCCTCAGTAAAGGAGAATGACCAAAAAATACACTACTTACCACATACCGGCATAACACACACACATGTTTGTCTAACTATATTTATGAGGTCATCTGTAGGATTTTATTGGTCTTTGTATTACTGTAGCTAAATAGTACCACACTTACACCTAAACCAAACTCTAATTGTACCCTCAGTATGCAAGAGGCTATTTTCTTGCTCTATTAGAATGTAATTTGTGGAAACAACAACGTGCGCTCAGGTGAGGACCAGCAAAATGTCCTCACATCACCATAATGTTTTATATTGTTCTATACCTATACATGTGGTCCTTACAAATATACCATTACAAGAACACACACAAACACACCATTTGAATGCTTACAGTCATCT
>CM038705.1:30262990-30290490 GCA_021613375.1 Megaleporinus macrocephalus
GGCACGAGTGTCTAGAATGACTACACCTCTACTTAGTTTTGCAGTCAAGACCAAAATGTGTGTGTATGTATATATATATATATATATATATATATATATATATATATATATATATATTTGTTATATATGACGAACACAATTACATCTGTGTCTTTTTGTTAGCCCCCATTTCACCCTATTCAGAGCAGGTATTATTTTGGTGGGGATCACTCTCAGAACTGCAATGACACTGATGTGGTGCCGTGTTAGTGTGGGTTGTGCTGGTATGAGTGGATCGAGCAGTGCTGCTTGAGTTTTATGACACTGTGTCCACTTACTGTCCACTCTATTACCATGTTGGTCCACCTTGTAGATGCACAAGTCAGAGCCCATCTGTTCCTGCATGGTTTGTGTTGGTGATTCTCAGTCCAGCAGTAACACTGAGGTGTTTAAAATCTTCAGTAGCACTGCTGTGTCTGATTCACTCACACCAGCACAACTCACACTAACACTCCATCAGTAATATTTGCGAAACATAACACTTTATGTTCATAACATAAGAGTCTTTTTCAATGAAGCTTTGAAACCTAACAACTTATATCAGCTAATCAGAAACTAAACATAGTGAACGTGGTGAATTGAGTCAGAACCGCACTTTTCTGCTTTCCTCTCTTCAGCCTGACACCCAGCATTACAGCTGCGGTATCCGTCTTCTATTAGGTGAATCAGACAAAACAGATCTTATCGCTTAAATCCGCAGAACCTTCATGGGCGTCTTTGTGGGCCGTGAGTTGCAAAAGTTAAAACCCCTGATACAGAGAGCGAACTATTTTATTCTCCTTATTTAGAGGCAAGCAAACTGTGCTTTACACAGGAGATCGTGAATGAACTGCTGCTCCAACAAAGCTCAATCTGTCAGACATGATCATAAATATAGTGTGTACAGAACGTGTCAGTTTCTTACTATGTTAAGCATGTTAGAAACATGTTTGTTCTTAAGTGCACTATGGTAGAAAATACTAATTCACTAATTCACAGACATATGTAACACTTCTCACAAGCTACTACAACTCCTGTTTTATTACTGTTGTGTATGGGGCACTTTAACCTGCTCGAGAGTTTTCTCCTGACAGACGTGGACAGTTACACCACATTTTGTAAGCGTGTAAAGAGGTATTCACTCGACCAGCAATCAGCAACACCAATGAATAACAAAACCGCACACTACATGACTCATCATCTCTTAATTACTGCATTAGCTTAAACCTGGACTCAGACCACTAACAGCCACAGTCAGTCAAGGTTGGAGATTTACGCTGAGAAGCTGTACATTTAAAGTGCTGGTCGCCTTTTTCATTTTCTAGTCACATTTTACATCTGACTTCTTAACAGGACTAAATTGAAAACATTAAAATTACACTTTGTGATTTGCATTTAATATTAAACGTACCTGACAGCACTAAATCCACATAAACATCACTAATTATGAGTCTAACAGTCAGCGTTTTGCATTTATACAGTCCTTGTATGGTAGCAAGAATTGAAAGCACACAAAGTTAATGCCCAATAGCAAAAATTCATTTGTTGTGGTGTTACATAAAAAAGGAGAATGTGTTTTCTAATGGTCATTTATAGACCCAGAAAGGACAAGACCTGATTTTAAAATTACAAAAGGAATTAATGGAAATGAGCCTTATATAGTTGTAGCTTTAACTAGTAATTTATTTCACGGAAGCATAAACACTCCTGCAGGTGTCTTAAGCAAAATGTTATTAACGGTATTAGTTCTTTTTAACCTTGTGGATTCTGCACAAAGGTTGTGTGAGCTCTGTTCTCCGACGTATCAGTACTTTTTTTTCATGTTCAGTAGTGCATCTCTGTAATGAGCTCTTTCTAAACTTGCACCAGAACATTTTTAAATATCTTGAAGTGAAACAATCTACCTGCGACAGCATGAAACTTAGAAATAACCCTGCGTCCGTGTCCAATCACCTGATTTACAGTGTGAAACTGGAGGGCACGGAGTCAAGACTGCAGCAATTATCTCCCGCTTTACCTCCCCACTAAGTGTTGGTGTTACACGGTAAAATGAAAAGTGCAGCACGGCAGTGAACTCTCTGAGTTAACATGAATAATTAGCGACCGAATACTTCTGTTTCTGAAAGCAGCAAAGCAATCTCTTTCTCACTCCTCTGACACTTTCAAGCCTTTGTCTTCTCCCTTCTCCTCCCAGCTCGCACAGACCTCACAATTTATTTAGCATTTCACAAGAGAGACCACAGGGCATTCCACTCGTATTATTTTATTTAGGCCCTATTCTCTTTTTTTTGTTTTCTTTTATTTCTCATATTTATTCATTTTTTGTGTTTCTGTGCTGTCTCTCAACCACTGTTCTCCAATTTATTCCTGTCAAGAAGTCCTGTACCCTTTCACACACCTCTATTTCTCTTCTTCTCACCCACTTCTCACTCTTCTCTAGCCTAGTCTGCCTCTCTTCATACTGCTCTCGCCCGCTCTCCCCCTTTCCCTCTCCCTCTCTCTCTCATCAGGCGGATGTAAGAATAGAACAGGGGAAGCCCTCTCACCTCTCTATCCATGTTGCAAAATTAGCATATTCATGAGGGAGCCTATACATTATACATGAGATCCTGAGGGGAAACAGGAACGGAATGAGACACACACACACACACACACACAAAACAGACAGAGACAGACAGAAAGACAGACGGTGGAGGTGAATGCGATGTGAGAATACGCACAGACAGAAAAAAATAATAAATCTGCACAAAACCTAATACCGAGAACAATATCCAATTACCATTTTGTTCAATTTCAACAAATTACAAAGAGAAAATATTTTCTTTTTTATACGAATAAACAATGTCATAGTGTGTCACTGATTCAAACAACATTCCCTCTTTTTCCCTGCAGCCATTTTCATGACCTAATCCTCCACTTCACATGATCCATGAAAAGCACACACATATATATCACTGTCTAAAGAAAAAACATGTATTTCCATTTTATATAGCTTGAACACACAGCTTGAATGAATGTAAAACCTCATTACTTCTTATAAAATATGTTATTATTTTGTAATTTTATATATATATATATATATATATATATATATATATATATATAAGAAGTAATGAGGTTTTACATTAATTAATTATTTTGAAATGATATATTCACACATGTAAAAGACAACTGCTGAATTGAAACACAGTGATACGTGAATGTAATTGGAACTCTCTTCTATTCTAACCAGATCTTGGCTAATTGATGCAAATCAAATAAATGGCATTTCATCAACCATGTGATTTTATTAAATGCTATTTTTATCATTCACAATTAGTGAAAGTAGCCTACAGGCAGAGGTGCAGTTCAGCAGTAGGCTGCAATGTGAGGACTTGAACGCAGGTTGAGTGAGTGTGTGTGTGTGTGTGGGGGGGTTGCGCTGGCTGAATGTGGGCTGATTGTAGGAGATGTCTGTGGAGACTGAAGCAGCCACGGCTAACAGCTTAGAGGAGAAAAGGTTAATGCTCAGAGCTCAGAGCTCTCCTCATAAGAACACAGGTTGCCTCTCAGGGACCCTTAAGGAGAAGAGGAGCACCAGCCAACACTCTCTCTATTCCTTCCTTTCTCCCGCTGTCTCTCTCTCTCTCACTCTCTAACTCACACACTCTTCCTCTGTCCTGGTGTCTCTCTCTCAATCTCTAGCTCACACACTGTTCCTCTCACCCACTGTCTCGCTCTCATACTCTCTGGCTCACTTACTCTCTTTCTCTTCCTCTCACCCACTGTCTCGCTCTCATACTCTCTGGCTCACACACTCTCTCTCTTTTCCTCTCACCCACTGTCTCGCTCTCATACTTTCTGGCTCACTCACTCTCTTTCTCTTCCTCTCTTCAACAGTCTCTCTCTCATTCTCCGGTTCACACTCTTTCTATCTTCTTCTCTCCCACTGTCTCTCTCTCTTACACTCCCTAGCTCACACTCTCTCTTCTTTCCTCTCTCCCACTGTCTCTCTCTCACACTCTCTAACTCATACATTCTCTCTCTTTTTCTCCCTCTCTCTCTCTCAGACATTTTTTTGCTTACACACTTTTTTCCTTTCGTTATGTTAATTTGTATAGCTGTTTTTCTCTCTCTTCCAGTCTTTCTAATTTCTCTCTTATACGCTGTTGTGTTCTTTTCATTTTTTCTTTTTTCTTTCTACATTATCATGTCTTGCTCTCCATTTCTTTCCCTCTCTTCCTCTTACTCACTTTGTTGAATTTTTTTATTTTCTTTTTTTGCTATATCTCTCTCTTCCACTCTCTCTCCCACTCTGTAGCTCATGCACACTCTCTTTCGTCCTCACTCCCACTGTCTCTCTGTCTCACACACTCTCTCACTATTTTCCTTCCACTGTCTCTTTCTCTCACACTATCTAACTCACACAAACTCTCTCTCTTGTCTCCCACTGGCTTTGTCTTGTTCTATAGTTCACATGCTCTGTCTCTCTCTCTCATTCTATAGCTCTCTCTCTCTCTCTCACACACACACACACACACAGACACACACACACACACACACACACACACATTCTCTCTCTCTCTTCCTTCTCCTCTCTCTTTTTTATCAGTTTTTCTCACACTCTTTTTTATTTATTACTTTACACCACTGATAATAACTGATAGTTATAATTAATTTTTAGAATTTCATTAGTAATGATATGGTACTCCCACTGCTGGTTCATTCAGCCATGGACTCACATGAGGCGTGGCCATGCAGATCAGCGACTCGCAGAGCACCACTGGAGCGC
This sequence comes from Megaleporinus macrocephalus, assembly GCA_021613375.1. Lineage (NCBI taxonomy): Eukaryota > Metazoa > Chordata > Actinopteri > Characiformes > Anostomidae > Megaleporinus > Megaleporinus macrocephalus. Next base: position 30,267,780 of record CM038705.1, read on the forward strand.
CAGATTCACAGTAAGACACCCATAATATGTAAATAGTTGTGGCTGCTGTGGACATTATATGTGTAAAATTACTTCGGTTGGTGTGTTGGGATGTGGGGCTTATTAAAGGGTGGGAAATGTGCAGCTTTTGATAACCCATCTGCTTTTTAGCTGTTTTGGTGGCTCTGGGTGATGGTTTCACCGCTGTTGCTGAGTTCAATAAAAGAGTATTTGTATAACACACTATGTTTCATGTGTTTTCCTCTTCTATACTGATGCCTGTTCTTTTTCTTACCAATGCAGCATGAAAAATTTAGACCTTCCTGAGATGTCTTGTGACTTACAGTTAAGTGCCATCATGTTCATATTACAGAAAACAACACCCCCCCAAACAAGCACTCACACACACACATACTCTGGGATCCATAGCCACAGTGGCATAAAACTGAGGCTCACAGTTCAGAGTCTTTGGGTTTTTTAATGAGGCTGGTTCAATGAGGTGGAGCCTCTGTGCTGTATGTCTGATGTCTGTCTGTGTGTGTGTGTATGTGTGCTTGTGTGTTACTACAGTTTCACCACAAGCTTACGTAAGATGCTCTGCTCAAGAAGCAGAAAAGCATATTCTGGGCACAGTCACAGAGAGAGGGATCCCTCCATCATCACACACACACATACACACACACACACAGTCCCCCACAATCACACACAGAGCTAGCTAGCTCTGTTTCCCCTTTCTTAATTAGACACTAACCAATGAGAGTGAAAACTAGAAACAGACACTATTTAACACTCCAACAACCATAAATGAGAAAGAAAAAAGAAGCTTTGCTTGCTCCAGCAACAACATTTAACAAACAGAATGGAAACCCAGCCTTTACCCCCTGCATGAGGCAAAAGTGACATTGTTTAGCTTCATTTAGAGGTTTTAGAGTGGTGTAGAGTCAGTGTGTGTGGGGGAGTGTGTCAGTAGAGGTCGTGTGTGTCTGTGTGAGCGTGATAGTGAGGCTGTGTGTGCAGGGCGGCGATGGCGTCCTCTCGGCCTCAGTGACTGAAGCTAATATCAGATTACTGCTGGAAATTGGCCGAGTCAAACTCCCTCATTAACGCTAATAAGACTGTGAGGTGCTACGCACTCGCTCCCTGCAACCTTCTGCTCAGCAGAGCCCCTTCTACACACACACACAAACGCAGCTCACACTGGCAGGAGCACTTTACACACATATGCTATATTTAGCACTGAGGGATGCTAATAGTTGTAGAAGATGAGTTCTTATACACAACTCTCATGCATGCAATCATGACCCAATTCAGCATGCACTATTCTGGAATATAGGAATGATCTCTTTCTCTCTCTTTATTACTGCCGTTCCCTCTCTGCTGACTTCACTTTTTGCAAAGCAATTAATAAAACAATTAATAATCAAATCAAATGTGGAAATGCAGAATGTAGTATATCAGCTAGAAGTACTTTTCAAAACCAGTAGACAGTGAATATATAACCATTAGAAGTTCAATGCAGAAGATGGTACCTTAACTGCACTTTGGAATATCAGAATCGATTCGGATCATATCAAAACAATGATTAGCCTGGTTTACCAAACAATAAAGGACCACTTAAGCAAAAAAAGTACTATAAGCAAATTGGCTAGCAAATCAGCTTCAGGTCACAGAGGCCTCACTACATCTAAAAAAGCAAGTTGATGTTGATTCTGGTCTTGGCTCGAGCTGTATCTCTCTTTTTTTATTTGTTCTGATGAATAGGAATGAATTTAAATGTCTACATAAAGTTCTACATAAAACTGTAGGACATTTTAATAGCCAAGATCACACAAAGTTGAAATCAGTTTCTAATGCAATAGCTTCTTCTTGGAATTCCTGTTCCACCTTAAATGAAGCAGCAGTTACATTCTTGCACCTCAGGCACTGGAACGGGAAAATTCGGACAATAAGCTGCCAAATATCAGACTACCAGCATTAAAACTACATGTAAAATATGTTGACAGTCAGACACGACCAGCATTACAAATTCACCAGCTTCTTTTACAAATTTTCTTGTTCTACCTTAAATGATGCAACAGTTACATTTTGGCACCTAAAGCTCTACATCTCTTCAGTTCTATGTTTCTTTGGCTTGATCGCAGGTGATGCTGCAGAGAATGTCTGGGTTTGCCGTTCCGATGTCTCCATCTTCAATGATACCTCTCTCCTTCCTTTCACTAACTTTCAGTACTCTACAGATCAGTACACTGAGCTACGTCCCCACCAGCGCTGCTCAAGTGACCAATCTATATTGAGTTGGACCTTTTTTTTCAAGCTGTTCGTGTCAATACATAAAGACATCTGACATGGTCTGAATAACTCCCACCAAATCCGACCCAACAGCTCAGACTTTTGAATGAATATTTCAGGCTTTATAAGGAGACTCACAGCAGCACGCATTCACCATATTTTAGCAGTGAATCCTTTCAATTTTAACAAACCAATCTTATGCAGTGCCGCGTTAAAGGTGAGTTACATGGATTTTTCAACATTTCTAAATAATTAAATAGTTCAGACGCAAACAAAGTTATTCAGAGTGGTTTGATGTAAAATGCACAGTTGTAGAGAAACGTACACAGTCAGAATTGTTCGCAGTGGTAGTGATAGAAAACAGACGTCTGAAGAGTTTTAATGCTTGTAAAAGCTCCCTTGCAGAAAATCTTACATGAAATCAGTATGAATACACTGCCTGAGACACTGTTTATGATAGCTTTAAGACAAGCTTTTATCCTAAAACGTACTTTTTAAAACCTATTCACAGTGGAGCAGTACATGCAAGGTGCAGTAAAGAAAAATAGTACCCAAAGGAAATTTAACAGCCAATTTTGATTTACCATTATTTTACCATTGTTAAATATTCAGACAGCAGCTCAGAAAACATGCTTAAGTTCACTGGTTGTTATGGGTAATAAGTAAAATGACTTGCTGTAGACATTGTGACCCCTGGTTTCTTTCCACATCAAACCATTCTGAGTGACTTTCAATGTTTTAATCACTCAAAAAAAATTAAAAAATCTTCTTTTAGTTAAGCATCTAATGGTAGCCTATCATGTTCAAACATTCTGCTGCCCCACATGACGAAATACCCTGCTAATGATGTTATAATAGAAGTGTGGTATTTTAGGCTAGATTTGTTACAGGATTCACATTTTTTTCCTGTCTGAAATCTGATCCAGTATTTTCTGCTGATATTAATACAATACAGACACCTAACAATGCCAATACTCACTGATATGCTGTCTCTAGTTCACATTTCTTATTGTCTCTAGCACTAAGCAGTTCCACCAGTCATATCTGTGTAATCCGTGAATTAAAACTGTGGTGAAATCTGAGATTTCACAAGGCAGTGAACAGTTCCCTAAACGATCATAATCTAATCAAATCATTGTGAGATCAGAGATTTATACTTCTAACAACCAGATGCACAGTGTGAAAACGCATGCGAGCATAATGTTTCGCTGTAATGTTGGGATTTCAGTTCAGTGTGATGAATGAATCTGTGTGTACGTGTGTGTTTATAAGGTCACAACCCTTCACCCAGCGTGTCCTACTGTCACGACTGGTCTGGCCGACATCCACTCTCGACACCCCTTCTCTGTTCAGCGTGCAGGCTTTTATTTCACTTTTAATGAGCTATAAAAGGACTGTAACTTTTTAAATAAACCATAAAGGAGGGGTTATAAAAAATGAGTGCTGTTCTGACTGCGGCCAGGCTCATAGCAACACTTGCCCCGACGTGTGTGTGTATATATTAGTAAGAGAGAGAGAAAGAGAAAGAGAGAGAGAGAAAGAGAGAGAGAGAGAGAAAGAGAGAGAGAGAGAGCGAGAGAGAGAGAGAAGGGCACACTTACACACTTATATTTGTGTGCATATTGATTTTCACATAAAAACACTGGCCATGATAGCAGTCGAGGCTCCAGTGGCAGACAACATATAAAAGCTTTTCTCTCTTTTCTATCATCTGTCTTGTAGCAGTGTATAATCATAGAGTCTGGATTTTAGAATTCAGTAAAATTTTCATTTAGTTATGTACTTATATGACTGACACAACTGAAGAGCGTTAACTTGACTTCTACATGTTCCACCCACAAATGTACAGCAAGCCACAGCTCTGGAGGTTTTGTGAACCAACTTTTAAGCTACCAAAGTTAGTGAGGTTGATAAAGGATTGGTAAGGTGGCTCACATTAACAGTAGGTAAAACACAGTCAGTGTAAATGAAAACTTACATGACATGTATTTCATTTATTGATGTTAGTTAGCTAGATAGTTAGCATATAGTATGAATGAAAGAAACAAGACAATGAGATAGCCAAGGTAGGTCAGGCCTCGGTTGGTGAGGTTCACCATTACCTATGTTCTGACGCCCCTGCCCTTCGCAGGGAAATTGATTATCAGTATACAAACATTAGCTCAACACCATGAATCAAATAACTTCACTTATCACTTCTCTTCCATTCTTCCAGCATTCTAGCGCTAGCTCCATGTATACATATCGTCGCTGTCCAATGAAAAACAAATCTCCAAAATTGCAACTTTACAGGAGAGACCAAAACATACTTTACTTTCAATGGTACCAGATTTGTTTCCAAGCTATTTTGGAGCACTTCTATTGGTCCATTCATCATGAAATTTTCACACAATGTAGATGACCATTGGATGTAGAAAACTCAAAATCGACAAAAAATAGAGATACCTGTTTTTCATTGGACAGCGACGATATATACCAGTAAAGAAAGCAATTGTACCCTGAGAACAAAAGGATAATGGGTCAGTGTTTTTAGTGGGCCAGTGTTTTCCAGGTGGCCCACTGGTGGTCACGCATAATATTACACAAATGCCATTTTTCAACATTGTTTTCTATTCACATTCCAATTGACTTATTTTTCCTTTACTTCTTTCTTTGTATGCCAGATAATAATCTGGATTGCCTGAGGGTGGACCAGCAAACCAGCAGACCGATATATATGCTTGCTATCAGGGTGCTTAACTACTCACCATATATGTAGGGCTCTTTTTTTTAAACTGCGAAGGCCTCTTCATTCTTCTGCCATAAAATAGTCATTCTTGTCTTAAAATAACATCATTTTGCCATCAGAGTTGGAACTTTTAGTTTAAAACATTGATTTAACATGGCTAAGGATGTAATAACCTTAACTTGTAACTCTTTTTATTTATGTTTCTCTGAATCGTCAACTAACTCATTAACACTTTAGCTAGTAGTAGCTCAGGAAGCTTTCCTGCTGGCTGGCCAGGGACTTCTTTTGGCTACAGGGCTGCAAATGAACACTACTTGCAACTAGCACGTATATGTCAATTATGTCTAGTTATTCCTATATAGCAAGACCCATAAATGGCAGAATATAACAGAAGGGGTTCTATCAACCAGAGGGCAGGAAGTTTTCTCCAGAGCAGAGGCTGAAACCTGCACTCTATCATTCTGTGCTCTATTTGAGAGGGATGTGTGTGTGAGTGTGAAGGAAAGACAGTGTGTTGTAACTTATGATTACAGCTCACAAAGTGTAGACAGGCAATCTCTAAAACTCTGAATCTCTTCTGTGAACACATACTCATGTGTTCTCTCTCTGCCTCTCTTGCTCTCTCTTTCTTCCCCTTTCTCTTTCTCACACCCAGGCGACCCCCCCTTCTCTCAACCATTTCAGTGTATTTCACATCACTCTCAGAAGTAATTGAAGCCTTGCTCTCTGTTCCTCCAAATCAACAACATGGAACTATTTCTTGCACTACTCTTCACTCTTCATGTGCTCTGTTGTAGTTCTGCTGTCTGTCATCCTCGCTGAGGGAAAAGTGCTCCCAATCTATGCTATCATCACAACCTAGCCTGAACCCTCTGGCCAGTAGACAGCTGTTGTGCTTACAAAGCAGTGATCCCATATGAAATGTTTAAATGAGCAAAAAGGGCTCAATACAGGGAGTCCAAGGGGTCCAAAAGCCCCTAATTAACTATTTGGAGTCCATGGAGAAACTTTAAAAACATACTATTATAAATAAATAGATAAAATTTTATTTTATAGATAAAATGTACTTGCTACTGATCTGTCACCGGCTGGTGATGTACAGAAATTATTCACACAATTACTCTACTCATGTTATTTGCTCTGCGTGGTGAATAATCATTTTCAGATTTCAAGCTGCTGTTGCTACATTTTAAAATAAATATGCCCCAAATTTCAGCTGAAGTTTTGCTGCCATGGAAGCTAAAGAGCTAGTATTAGCACTGCTGCAAGCTTGGCCCATTTATGTTATACACATATGCCTGTAGCCTTATGCTTATAGATGCTAAAGACTAATGACCTTACCTATACACACAGATAAAATGAAATAGCTAGAATTAAATTAGCCAGAATTAAATTGCTGGAACTCACAGCTTATTCATATTTCATAGTGAATAAAACTTATGCATTCAGGACCACTGGAGGTCACTGAGGTAATTCTGTATTTGGTAAAAACTGAAGCTTAGAAAAGTAATTGAAAGTTTGTGAATGCTTTAGAAATTTCAATATTTCTACATATAGATTAACTAAAATATCAGATGTGTCTGGAATAACCTCTTGGGCAGCACTGAGTGCATCTAAATGTTACCAAAACATGACCCTTCACCCTTCCTTTGGTAAAAAAAATTGCATTCAGTTCATGGACAGGTGTCATGGTGTTTTTCTTTAGGATTACTTGGTCTAACCCAGAATTTACTGTACTATAAATAAAGCCGTCCTGGCCCAGATGCAGCAAATTCGGTCCAAACCATGATACTACCACCACCATGTTTCACAGATGGGATAAATTTCTTCTGTTCTCCCTACATATATTTTGCACATTTCTAGACATTATACTTCTTATTTAAAGCAAAACTTATATTTTCCATCTACAAAACATCTTCTGGCTTGTCCATTTGATCTTTAGGAAACTGCAGACAAGCAGTTTTTTTTTGGCAGAAATTCAATTTATTTTATTTACAAAATAGTTTGTCATAACATTAAAATACACTTTTTTGAACTTTTGTCAGTTTAATAAAAGTTCAAGGGAATTAATAAAGCACAGACTTTTGTTTTATTACATTTTACAAATTTTATTTACAATAAAATCATTTCCAAGACAAAAAGAAAGGAAATTAGTATCTAGTCATGTCATGCCATATTCCTTGTATGTTACTCCAACTGGATAGATTTCCCAATACAGTTAATGAATCCCAGCCATGAATTCTTTAATCGCATAAGGATTTAGTACAGTTTTACTCTGGAACTAATCTGGAGTCAATATAACTGGGTGCATGTAAATTGTGAAGAAAATGAATGCTGCCTTGTTGGGGCTATTCACTGTTAAAAGACCTGCAACTTCCCTTTCTTAGGAGCACTGATTTCACTGACATGACTTTCTATAGGAGTCAAGGTTAATGTTCTATGGGTTTTATAATAAACAATAAATGAACCACAAATTGTAAGAAAAAAGAACAAAGATATCTAGCTGCGCCGCAGTCTACTTTTTTTCTTTTACAGAACATGGACTTGAAATGCAAACATCTTCAATGCACCTGCCTTTTTGGGCTAAACATGCAAATAAAGGAGACTGTTTAAACAACCAGAACAACTAGATTTCTCTCTCTTTCTCTCCCTCTTTTCCCTCCCTCCTCGCTCTTTGGACATGCATACATTTAGAAAACTGAAAGAGGAATGGAACCCATAAAGACCAAGAAAGTATCTGTATTACAAGCTTTATTGTGATCAGCCAGATGTGACAGTACTTGTGTGCATGACTGTTCCTTACTATTAAAAATAAAGATGTCTTAAAAGATTCTTTAGAGTGAACATTTGGTTCCCCAAAGAAACTTTAAGTGGATAGTACTTTAAAGAATTAGGAATTGAGAAATGCAAAGCATTGCCATCGGATTTATATTCTTCTTTTGTAATCTACAGTCACACTCCTTAATGTGTCCAATCTACAGTCATACTGACCCACAGTCCTCTATGTGTCTAAGCTACAGTCATACTGACCCACAGTCCTCTATGTGTCTGTAGGAAACTGAAGATCATAAAATATCTTAGCAACAACTTAGAAAACACAGCAACTGCATAGCAACACCTTAGTAACCACCTAGCAACAACCTTATGATACACAATCACTTTTCTAGTACACATTTTGACAAAAAAAAGTTGTTCCAGTTCTGGAATGTTCAGTCTGAATGAAATGCTGTGCTTGGTTAAATTAAATTATTTCTTTCCTAAATGGTGTCAAAAACTGCAAGTCCAATTACTGTACTTCTCGTCAACTGATAGATCAGATATCAGGGCAGACGCCCAACCACGAATACAATGTTGTTCTGCACTTGTCATATACAGCTGTTTGTCTTGTTTCATCCCTCTTCCACACAATCCCATTCATTTTTGCACATAGCAAGTACACATTGTTTCTTCACCAGGCAGCCAACAAACTACATGCCCTCGGCAGGTTTCCAATCTCTAATCCACAGCCATACTGATCCACTCTCCTCTATGTGTAAATTAATTCATGCTTCATTCATCAGGCCTATGCAAGGCAGGTCCCTAAGCTCTAAGCTAAAGCTGTACTGACCTGCACTCCTCTATGTGTGGTTTACTCATCCCTCATTTCTCCCATAGATCCCCATTCTTTTTTTACCTCAAACAAGACCTATTGTTTCATTTGCCTGACAGTCAACAGACTGCATGTATGCACACAGGGCAATTCCCCCAAGCTCTAAGCTGTACTCTATAGGGAGCGTCCGAAATCGCCTACTTGTCTACTACTCAGTAGTGAAATCAGTAGGCGAGCGTGGCTAGTATGTCCGAATACTCAGTAGGCATCGAGTAGTAGGCGAACGTCGGCTGTGTGTACGCAGCTACGGCTAGTGAACTGCTGCTACAGAAGTTAATGCTACTGCTGAGGTCAACAATGATTAAATTCCTCCTTCTCAGAGCTACAGCTCGACACTGTCTGAGTACATATTCAGAAAAAACGAAGATCATTGTCACAAAAAACATCTAAATCTGTCAGTAAACAGAGCTTTTAAATAAATAGCAGGACTTTTACAGTGGTGGTCTGACGTCTTGCGTCACAGGACACTGGCAATATGACGGACGTAGTACGTCCGAGCTTGTGTGGCTTCTAAAACTCGCCTACTGAAATGACCTAATAGTCTGCCGCTCGAGCAGTACGTACTGACTCTAATCTAGTACTGACTAGTAGGCGATTTTGGACACACCATATGTGTCATTTTTTTACCCCTAATTCCTCCCATAAATTCCTATTCATTTTTAACGACACCTGGTCACCTCTTTGCAACAGCCACAGTTCAGTTAACACTCTGTACACCACAGTAACCTCTTAGAAACACCCTGGCAACCAACCCTTATACCATAGCCACCGACTAGTGAGACCTTTACACACTTAAAAAAGATTGTTCTTTTAGGGTTCTTTGCAAAGGAAATCCAAGAACACTAACCCACACTTTGCATAAATAATGGGTTCTCTAGATTGTGCTGTGAGATTTTCTTAATATTAAAAAGGTTATGTATGGTACCAAAGAGTACTGACAGTGTTATGATGTCAGCTTGAAACCACAAAAGAACCCTTTTCAAAAAAGTTTTATATGGAACAGTCTACAGCACATTTTCCATCAATCTGAACAATGATTTCTTGATACTAAGAACTCTTTAATCATGTGACATCACAAAAACCCAGAATAGAGAACAAATTTTACAACTACTACTACTACTATTACTACTACTACTACTAATAATAATAATAATAATAATAATACGAAGAAGAAGAAGAAGAAGAAGAAGAAGAAGGAGAAGAGGAAGAAGAAGAAGAAGAAGAATTTATGATGCACCTTTATCAAACTCAAAGCGCTACATAAAAATACAAAAAAACATCCATCCATTATCTGCCGCTTTATCCCGCGATTTGTTGCACGTGGGAGGCTGGATCCCAGCGTAACTGAGCAAAGGTGGGGTACACCATGGACAGTCTGCCAGTCCATCGCATGGCCACCTTTCACGCACGCCCACACCTACAGGCAATTTAGAGCGACTGATCAACCTAACATTCATGTGTTTGGACTGTGAAACCGGAGTACCCGGAGGAAACCCACTCAAGCACGGGGAGAACTTATACACTCCACACAGAACAACCCGGACTGGGAATCCAACCCGGATCGCCTTGCTGTGAGGTAACAGTGCTAATCACTACACCACTGTGCTGCCACAAAAAAAAAAATCATGTATAAAAATTTTTGTAAAAACAAGAAATATCTATTACATTTAAAAGTTCATCTGAATAGATGTATCTCAAGTAACTTTTTAAAAGATACTACTGTAGCAGTGTCTGGTAAGGCATTCCACAGCTGAGCTGCTCTATAAGAAAAGGCTCGCTCCACCACTGACCTAAGTTTACAGACAGGCTGCTGTAAAGTAAAAGTATCAACAAAGTGTAAAGAGCAACGTAGAGTATAGAACTTTAGTACTGTTTACACAATGTTTTTTTTTTAATTAAGGGAAATTTGATTATCCATACGGGCCCTTTAAACCGCACCAGAGAACCATTTAGGAGTTCTTTAAGGGGCATGCCATCCAGCCATGTCAAGGCCGTCCTACAGTGCACAACTGTTCTTTTGTTCTTCATATAATGTTTGAAGTCATGGGTAAGAGTGTGTAAGGGCTGAGTGAAGTGCAGAAGCTCTCAGCACAGTCACACACACACACACACACACACACCCTTCTCGAAAGATGATGTGTGTGGGTGCAGTTTGCTTCTCCTTCGTCAGAGCGTTCAGCACATTCTCAGCCATACTAAAAGAAGGGGGAGAAAAATAATTGCCCGTTTTGGGGAAGAGTAACGTATAAAATGTGTGTGTCGCTCAAGCGCAGCTTCAAAAGGCTTCGGCGACGGCGGCAGAGAGCGAAACTTAGCGTGGCGCGTTTAAGACTTCAAACGGCTCACAATCAACAGCCTTACAGAGAGCTCCCTCCATGTTCTTCAGCGCAGAGTGAAAATAACCTACCCGGCTCCTCTGTAACTTCAAACAAGTCATCACGAGAGAGAGAGAGAGAGAGAGAGAGAGAGAGAGAGGGAGAGAGAGAGAGAGAGAGAGAGAGAGAGAGAGAGAGAGAGAGAGAGAGCTTGTAGAGCGGAGCTGCAACTTCAAACGAACAGGAATCAGAGAGGAGGCAGAAAGGAAACAAGCAGCATGATAAATGTGCAGCTGATAAGTGCTGCTGCGCCTCGACTTCAGCATCTCCATTCGTTCAGAGCGAGAGTGGCTCTATTGGTTTGGCCCTCAGACTCAGGACTGGCGGGGAGCCTCCACACACGTCTGCTCCTGCACTCGTGCATAGGAGCTGAGCTGAGGCATGCGCACTCCTCCAAAGCGCTTTGAGGACAGGTATCGTGATCTAACCCTGCCACGTATATAGGGAGCACCATACACCCCAAACGTTTGGTTGGCATGCCATACCTGTGTGAGATTGTTGAGCATGTTCACCCGCATTCTCGCTCCTCTAGAACACTCTCTCACATGCTGCTCTGGAATGTTCTCCTCCTATTCGTGTTGCTCTAGAATGTTCACCTCTCGCAAAGAGGTACATTTTATTACTCAAATGTTGCTCTTTCATGACTTTAGTAGTTACTTGAAGGGAAATACCATTATACAAAAATAATACTGAGATACATCAGAGATGAAGATAAAATTTGGGATTTTACATAAAACATAAAAAAGCCGAAACATAGGAAATATCTGATCAGCAGGAGACTTAAAGGAGCAGTGTGTAACCTTTAATTGTCACCTACTGAACACCGCTTCAAACCCTCACTTACCTAAGAAAGTATGGTGGCTATCAGGTTTCCGCTGTCATTGGCTCAGTGCCTGCCATAGTTGCATTTTGCTTCTTCATGATTTCGCCTCTTTGATTATTGTTTTTTTTTTGTTTTGTTTTTTTTTGTTTTTTTTTTTTTTGGGGGGGGGGGGGGTGCAATAAATAATAATAACTTACATTTCTCTACATTTCACAACATAAGAATAGTTACCCATCACTGGAGTTCTAGCAATTTATTCTACCCATCGAGTGGTCCTATCTAACATGTTCATATCATGAGTACAGGGTGGTAATTAAGTGGTTTAAATGTTTGTTTTGTGTGTTTAATGGTAATTGAGTACAGTCTCAGCTTTATATCACAACTTCAAATAAGACACTGGTGAATAAGGTGCTGGTAACTAAGAAGCTGATGTAAGGTTTTTTTAATTTTAATGCTGCTATTATTTATTTATTGTTTTTGATAAGAAGGAGCAATCCTAACTGGATCATATCCTACTTGAAATTTTCTGCATGGGGCTACTGATATTTCAACCATGATTTTTGTTCTTTTTATGTCTTTCAGTCAGTGCTATAGCACAACCAATTTCAAGCTACTGCTTCAATAAAATCATGCAAAAGGTACTCCCTACAGTGTGTGTTGTGTCCATCCTAGGCTCCTGTAGCAGCGTCATTGGAAAGGCTCTTTGTGTAGTTACATGCAGTTACAGATACTTAAACACTAATGCAAACATTCCATTTCTGCTTATAGATCCCCCTAAATCTTCACTTTAAGGAAATGTCTCTCTTGTCTCATCATCTGAGAACAATGATGTCAATGAGAAACTACTGAGATCTCTCTTTTGTCCTTGCCTGTGGATATGCACACTGTTCTAGAATGTTCTCACACCATTCATGTAGCTCTATAATATTCTCATCTCATTCATCCAGTTCCAGAATTCTCCCTCATTTACAGAGCTCCAGAATGTTCTCATTCACACCTTTCTAAAAGGTTCTCCCCCTTCACACCAGTTCATTAGGTTTACGAGCTTCTATTTCAGAACAATACAAATCCGCCTGCCAAGATTAGAATGTTGGTTGGTAACTAGGCCAGAGAACACAGACCAAACATTTTACAACAAACATCCTAATGCTTGCAGTTGTGTTGTAAATGTTTAGAAAATAAATGATCTGACAATCCAAGGCCGTGACTGAACTGCAGTCCTATTGGCGTTATAAGACACTGTTACATATGTAGTGCTTTTTTCTCTTAGTGTCTGAATCATAACATGAAATTTCAAAGTGATTTTGAGAGCACTGGAATCTCTTTTCAGAGCACTTATAATTCCTAGCGAGGACCATAGAACAGCACATCAGCTAAATGTACACCGTCAAGTATAGTGAATCTCTTGTTAGTGCACAAATGACTTAACATTAACAGTGGCGGCTCAGACATTCAAAAACAAAATTCATGAAAGACACTGACACATTTACTGCCTGCATATGGCAGAAACATTGACTGGTAAGCGTTGCAGGTTACAGTAATTATGGACTAGGGATTTAATGTGTAGCCTAGTCATGTTCTGTACTTTTTTTCCTGGTCCTCCTCCCTAGCATTTTTTAAACATGTTTTTAATGACTATGAATAGGAAGCCAACATCATCCTTTCTCACACATCTACAGTTGACATCTACTGGTGACTAATGATGCAGGTTGATGACGATAATTCATTTATTCATTAATTTGACCACACTTACATAAACAAAATATTTATATATTATGATAGGTGAATATCAATCGATTTCTGTCACAGCCTAAACAAAGCAGAGTGAATGTGGAAAGATCTAGGTTCTTGCATCAATCAAACACAGAAATGGCACCCAACCTAATATTTTTCTGCCTTAGGTTTAATTTATTCAGTGCAATTGATGATACTAAGTTCACGGTTCGGTATACTTCTTATACCTTGAACAACATTTCAATAAAGAAATGATGACAGTTAGCTGCTTTGCACAACAAATGTGGTTTGTAGAACTTGTGTGTGACACAAGTGCTGGGAAGCAGGAAAGGTGCTGGAAGGAGTTGTTAATTGGTGTAGATCATTTGCAGACTTTGGTGTTCAAACAATGTAGTTGCATGAGATGAAAAAAAATATACAATGTCCACTGATACACTGTCCTCTATCTAAACATCTAAACAGTGCATATTGTATATAGTATTGCTTTGTGATATCTAGATGTCACAGTGCATTATTACATTGCTAACGGTTACACATTCTTAATATGTTGTACATTTATGGTGTCTGGTTCTTCAGGCAGTTGTACTATGAGTGCGTGAATAGTTTTGCGATTGAGTGAAGGAATGAATGTTTGTGTAAATGAGTGCATTTTACAGCCTTTCAATCTATCGGCCTTTCTTTCTTTCTTTCTTTCTTTCTTTCTTTCTTTCTTTCTTTCTTTCTTTCCTCAATTTCTTTGTCCTTTTTACTTGCCTTGCCCTTGATTATAGAGCGCCACAGTGTCTCCATGCCGCTATGTAATGGTTGATTTGCATGCAAATGGCAGCGCCTCTTAAGATTAGAGAGAGTGGCGAAAGAAATAAACACAACAAGACAGGCTGTGTGCATGTGTGTGTGTGTGTGTGCACTGGCTAATGTGTGTGAGTGTGTGTGTACCAGGTTTATGCCACATTGTGGGGACCAAAACTTGTTCATATACTTGTGTTGTGGGAATCGTTGGTCCTTGTGGGGACCACAAGCTGGTCCCTTAATTTAAGTCATTACATTTTAAGGTCAGAGTCAAGTTAAGCTTAGGGCTAGGGTTAGGGTAAGGGTAAGATTAAAGTTAGGGTTAGGCTAGTAGTAGTAGCTCTGGTGAAGGTTTGGATAAGTTTCCAGAAAATGAATGGAAGTCTATGCAATTGCCCCACAATTCACAGGAACAAACATTTGTGTGTGAGAGAGAGCGAGCACACAAATAGCAGCAGGAGGAGAGAGAAAGGAGGGAGTGGCGGGGCTGGCTCTGGGTCCTGCAGGTACAGAAGAATGATTATGACTGACAGTTAATGGCTAATTGCTCTCTTACTCATCTTTCTCTTCTCACTCTAATCCGCCTTACCATATTGTATTAAACTGTGCTTCAAAGTTCATTATCTCCATTAGTCTCTTAATGATCTCCCACGGTGGTCCTTCATGTGATGTATCACTGCTTCTATGCCTTTTTTCTGGGATTACATCATGTATGTACCTTTTTTACATTATGTATTATGCTATGATTCTAGATGCATTTGGCCAGTTCATCTCAAATCCCTCATTTGTTCTGTGATTCAAACGCACGCATCTCTCTCTCTCTCTTTCTCTCTTTCTCCCTCTCTTTCTCTCTCTGGTATCCACATGCACAGCTCTGACAGACTCAGCCTGGAGGTGTGAGTACCCCGCTGAGACTCATGGGAGGCTGGGCTGTTGCCGTGACGCCCACACAGCTGCTTACAGAGCCGACTCACCCACAGAGGGACTGGCATGACCCCTCAAGACGGGACGTCCCGGCCGAGAACTGACCCACTCTATGTAGGCGCGTCTGTGTGAGACAGACGACATTCTTGGGAGATGGAATGTTGGAAATGGAAAATAAGTGTGCTCGTCTGTATGAATATTTTGAGAGTGGCAAGTTTGTACGTGTGTGTGTGTGTGTGTGTGTTTGTTCGTATGCATGTGCGTGTGTGTTTAAGCCTCCAACTCTTCTCGTCCATAGACGCTGCAGTATTGCAGTGCTGCGAAATGAAAGCCAGCCACCAGAGAGTGTTAGTCCGGGGAGAGCCGTCTTCTCCTCAGCCTCTCCCCAAATAAATAAGAATTTTTGATTACAGTAACAGGCCCATAAATTATGCAGATGTGGGGATGATGCAGTGGAGATGAAAGATGGGCTCTTTAACCTTTCGCTGCAGCACCGCCGCCACTGCTGTGAGCTAGACAGAGCCGTCTCCTTCCACCACTTCTGTCTGGCCATGGGTGGATCTCCAGACAGGGAAGTGGGAAAAGAAGGGGGGTCCTTTATTTTGTCATTGATTTTCCTTTAAGAATGTCCTAAACCCAGCATGGTTTAAATAGAGAATTCCTAAAAGGTGTCAGATCTGGTCTGTTTTTTAACAACTTTCATGTTGCTCGGTATTACATGTATCATCATCTCCGTTTTCATCTTTATTTTATTTAATTATTCATTCGTTTTTTTTACACAATTTGGAAGCTGCCTTTCTAATTCTGCAAATGGACCAATAGAAACGGCTCTAAATTACTGGGAATAAAATCGTGTGCATTACCTCGCATGAAAAGTTAAACGTTTTTTCTTCTTCTCAAAACTCACCCCTTTAGAAATGAGGTTTTGTTCTAAAAGTGATGGTATGCATGGAGACAGATGGTTTAGTGGTCTCACTGTTCATAACGGTTACAAAAGACAACAAGGTCTCTTTTAAAAACGCTAACATATACACAGTCCCCCCTCTTCCAAACATTCCAGTTGAGGCTCATTTGGCACAAACTGATGGGAGAGAGAGAGAGAGAGAGGGTACAACCAGGAAATAGCCATTGTAGTTAAAGCTGTTAATCATCTCAATATGCTCCTTGTCTGGAATGTGGAATGTGTGAAGAGGAGGAAGATGAGGTGGTTAAAAAAATTAACTGTCCCCCGACTCGCTCACACACACATACACACTGCCCCCTCCTCAGACAAGTGCGGCAATGAGCAATAAAGGTGAAATCCTGATGAAGCCAACTTTGATCCTTTGTGCAAACACCCACTGCCCATTTTAAGGATCCATTTATCTTATCAGGCTGGCTAATTGGCAGGATTTGGGATGTGGGAAGGCAGCCATGAGCTCCAACAATATGCTACAAGAATTTAATGCTGTTCAGAAGCAGGCAGCACACAGAGCTTAGGAAAGTTTGTTCTAGGAGACCAGGACTTGTCAGGAATCAGTATACTGTGAGTGAGTATGTTGAAGGTGATTATAGAAAATGTTTGTCTTGACTACATGAAGCCATCTGCAAGGTCAGTGTGTCTTTAAAACATCCTCAATAATACCAGGAACATATGGGTCAATAGCCAGGCCAATCCGACGTCATCTCACTGTGCTTATGTACATCTAGTGAGAAGAAGCCTTAATTTTACATTAGATGTGCATTGTGCTGCTGTCATCTGAAATTCCCACAACACTGTATGTTTTGTGATTTTTTTATAATGAATTATCCAGTAAAAATGAATTAAAACAAATTAGAATAAAAACTTGCTACTTCTGAGATATGCGGTTTTGTTACAACCGCAATAAAATATTACATCAATTATTGTCACAAGTAAGTAAACTAAAAGACAGAATTGCTGTTATATACTGAACTGATGTAATATAATTTATTCAGTGGGCAATCATGTACAGTTGAATCAAATAAACTCAGTGCAGTGTGTACAATACAATGTAACTGTCAGAGACCACCCATTTGTTTACTCAATTACTCAAGGAGAAATCTCGGAGAAGATTAGATTCACAATAATCCACTTGCATAATGAAGGAGGAACCGTGCAAGACCCGGTAGATCATCAAACCTTATCTGACTGGAACCACCAGATTAACAGTATTTAAAGCTTTCAATTCTAAGATAGAAGAAAATCAAGCTCCACTCTTGCTTCAGATCCGAAAAAATCCACACATCCTTCCACTGTGAGAAGACAACTCAGTACTATGAGCCTTAAAGGACATGTAGCTGTTACAGAAGCTGTTAGAACTACGAAGACAATTGGAACTAGAACACTGAAGCCGGGCGTCTGAGATGTGGAATAAGGTTTTATAGACTAATAAATCTATATTTGTACGAGAATTCACTCAGATCATGGGACTTCTGTGCAATTGTCTGTTAAAGTTTCTGATATTGCTGATAATAAAAAAAAAAGATAAACTATACATGCAGTTAAATATTTAAAAAGGTGGTCTCTGACTTTTGCACAGCACTCTATGTGTTAGCACATGTGAAGGGGGTTCTTTACGCTTTGGTAAAGACTGACTCACAGGTATATGAAGCATCTGGAGAGCACGTTGTGGAGGGAGGAGTGGAGCAGAAGGAGGAGAGGAGAGAAGACATGGGGGAGGATAGATATATAACGTGTGTAAGGCCATTGAAAAAGTGAGAAAAGATGGCGTCTGCGTCACCTCAGCGTACACCTGTCTTACACACACAGGTCTCACCTCTCACCAACACACACCCTCCCTCAACACAGCATAAGTTCACTGGCCACCCAAACTAGGGCAGGAAGCATATGGAGTTGATTCTCACTTAAACCTCAGTAGTATTCCCACCCGTAGCCCTCGGTGCCTTTAATAGGACGCTGCGGTAATGTTCTGAGCTAATAACGCAGAGCCAAGCACACTCTGGGCCTGCAGCTGGGTCTAAGGGAGGGCCGAGCTTTTATTTAGTCCTGATTACAACTCCATAGCCACGTCGCTCTGTGGTCTAGCCAGTGCTTCTAACAACTGCATTAGTCACAAAGCACAGCGATTGGTATTCCCCTGATGTTTCTTTCCAGAATTATTGAGAAATATGCAGAGTATTGTTATAATATCAGTCACAGTGGTCAGTCATCTTGCTGCTTTGTCAAAAAAAGAGGAAAACAGCCTCATTTCTAATTTGCTAGTGTCCCCATGAGACCCATGACAGTATTTTAGTGCTAAGCTAATTTGTTTTAATTCCAGATTAACCACACAGTTAACAGATAACCCCGCATGTATTTTACCATGTACCAGCAATTTTGCAGAATCTTTTATAGTAAAAAGCCCTGCATAGAGCTGCTGACATTGTTTCTGCTTATTTTTAACAACTGGCTGACAGTTACTGATGTACCAAGGACTTTTAGAAGGCATACAGTGATTTTTTCCCACCCATCAGAAATCAACTTTCTAATTATGTTGGTAGTTATTTTAATATGTAGGGGCTTTCGTCCAGCTTCTGAAGACCTTTCTGATGAGCCTGATTGGCTGCATCTTCCTAGATACTATGATAAAAACATTCAGATCAGGTAATTGTCACATGTTTCAAGATTTTATATGTGTCATATAATGGAAAACTCTATTCACCTTGGCATAGCTGAATAAGAAGAGGGTGTACATAGAATTCACTTACAGTGAACCTCAAGCACTGTTGTGCTGAGGTCGGCTTCCTTAATTGAATGTTCTGTTTCTCATTAAATGCTACAGCTTGTACAGTACCAGAATGTAACTGCTGCATCATTTAAGGTGGAATGGAAAATTTGCAAAACCAGCGGGCAAATAGGAAGCCAAGTTCAGCTCTTAACAATGCCCTGGACACCTTTAATACCACTTCATTAGTTGGCTCTGCGGATTTAAACTTTTCATAACAATAATATAGCCAGCTAAATAATATGATGACATTATTACACATAGGTCCATTTTATTTTCCTAGCTGTGTATTTTGTCATAATGCTGCACTGTAAACCTGCAAATCAGAGCAGAGCTCATCAAATTATTCATGAGCTCACCAAAAAAGGGAAAATAACTCAAAATATTCATATTTATTCAGTCCAACTCATCAGGAGTGTAAATGGGCATGTAAAACTACATCTGGACATTTTTCACCCTGGCCAAAGCTGCATACCTTCTATGTTGACATGAGAGAACAAGGCTAAATAAGTGCATTCTGTGACAATTTGAAGAATTTATTATATATTATTATTATTGTCATCTTTATCTTTCTATCTGATTTTTATAACTCTGTTCGTAATTCCTGCTAAGATCATTCTTTGTCTAATTAACAAACTACAGGGTGAACTAAAGCAAATCCTTATGCTCTGTCTGAATAAATTAACTCCATTTTGCTGGATCATAGGAACTAACTTTAGGAATATTTAAGCATCATGATTCAAAACCATCAAGCTTTCACAAATGCCATGTTTAAATTGACTGAACTGTAGTGATTCTGCTTCCGAATGCACACTTTGCTGGCTATTCACAACCGTACAGTACAGTGTAAGCTTTTTCCAAAGGAATTTTACAAAAAATCAAATATGAGTGAGTTTGTATTTACTTCACTGGGTTCAGACAGCTCTGTTGCTGAAAGGTGTGATAAGAACTCCCCATTGTCTCTTTATAAACCTTGATTTGGCCCAAATTCTTTTGCTGAGTCTGTTTGAAAAGATCTCTGGGTATAACCTGAAGCGCTGTCTGTACAGTGGTGTGCCAGTAACTGTTCAGAGTTGTCTCAGGAATTGAAAGAGAAAGAGAGAGAGCGAGAGAGAGAGGGCAGCTATCTGGTAGATGGGTTGAGAACGAGAGAAAGAGCCAAACAAAGAGAGTGAGAGAGAAATTGATAGACAGCAGCACTATTTGTGCTGAACGGTTTTACCAGACATGGTACTAGGAATTTGGAATTTGTACTGGATAAAGCATCTGTATAATTTCCCCAAATTACTACTGTCCGGATTGAAATGTCATCTTCCAAATACATACGTCAGAGTTACATGACTCCACATTCCATAACAATAACGACTCCACACATACTGTGCAGTACATTACACTCTACAGCCCTCTTCCAATTACATGCAGATTTATAGGGCAAGAGTCATCAAGGGTGCTAGGTTCAAACACAGCCTTTGGTACAGACTTATGTATCATACAGGCAAGACATGTACAGCATAACCGTACCTGTCATACTGACTGTAAAGATCATACTCAGGATTTTAAATGACAGACTTTGCTTACAAATGCTACATATATATTATAAGCGTAAGAGCTCAATTACAAAGTAAATTAATAAAGAAATTTATTTTAACTAACATTTAAATATCCTTTGGTCAGGCGGCTATAAACAACCTTAACCACTATGAGTATTTTGGAGAATGATGTTGACTCCACGCTGTTGTGGTTTCTCCACCCAGGATCAGGCTAATAAATAATACAGTGTTCAACAGATTTTCTAAATAACATCATTTTAAAGCTTCTTTTGTGGCACTGAAATTTTCCCAAATTTTCAAAGTTAGTGCCACGTATTTGAAGAATGTTTGATAAAATACAGACGGTAATCTCTGAAGGTAAAAATCAGTTCAGCTCAAATTGGGGTAAAGACAGACTAGACTAGTCTGGACTAAAGTTCAAAATTGTCAAGGAGAGATAGGGAGGCATGTGGAAGTGTATGTCTGGAGGAAAGGAGAGGAGCAGTGGCAGAGATCAGGAGCTGCAGCCGCAGGCCCTGATGATGCTGATGATGCCTCTTCCTTCCAGTCGCCTGCACTCACACGTTCCTCTGCCCTGCCCATTACGTGCTCCAGTGGGCAGATTTAGAGCTTTATCCATCCCCAGCATCACACACTCAATGGCGCACATTAAAAATAAAGCGAGGCTGATGAGTCGAGCAGGCTGCGTCTCAGGCAGAGGGCCTGAGAATGAAGGGGAGCGTCTGTATCTCTGTTTGTTTTCACTCCTTTTCCACCACCAGCTCAGAACTGCGTTCAGACGCTGATGGGTGCCATCTTGTGTTGCATAAGGCATTCACGTGTAATGGGCTATTTTTTTATTTTATTTTTTTTCCTTTCACAAGTGCGCAGCACCCAGGCCAATTCAGACAAATCTGTCTGTACAGTGTGTGTGTGTGTGTGTGTATGCGTATATTCATGAAAGTACCTGAATGCAGGCCTGTAATGGTGTGCATAAGTAGAGTGAATGACTCATTTTGTCCTGCTCAGCAGTCGTTCTCTGTTGGTAAGTGCTGTGCATTATTGGTGAACGGCCGTGCACAGAACAGCCCTGCTTTCTGAAGTTGCCTTGTGAGGTTGAACACAGTGTGACAGGAGCTGGTCCTGGACCAGCGGCTCTAGCAGTGGACAGCTAGAGCGTGTGTAGAGGCCGGCCGGTGAGCGCGGTGACAAGGCGGAGAAGAGAACACTGCAATTAGTGTCAGCTCCCTCAGAGGGGTGTGTGACGCCAAGGTGCATATTAAGAGAAATGACATAGCGGACAGGGACTGAACTAGACAAAAGAGAATGTCACTCTGTCAGTCTCTTTCAAAAGCACACACTCACACACACATGCGCATGCATGCAAGTCACGCCACCGATGGTTTGAACATCTGTGGGCATGAAAAACGAAGAGGACGTTTCTGAAATGTAAAAATCTCATCGTTGCTGTCACAAGTAAACCTTAGAGCTCTTTTTACAAAGTGTATTCATGACCATTGATGCCAACATTGCATGTAACAAGGAGAAAATTCGAAATGTAAACCTTTATGCATTATTTCTAAATGCAACATTAATGTGAAATTAAGCATGATTTCACTTTTCCTATGAAGCTTCTGTATTAGAGTCTCCTTACCAGAGTGATGTATGCATTGTGCCCATAGAGGAGAGCAGGAAATAACATATTTTGGTTTTTAATTCCAAAAAGTAAAAAAAATTATAAAACAAAGTTCTAGTTCTACAATCTGATTGGCTGGGCTGTGTTTAAAGCCAGTGTAAAATCATTTGAAATTGAAGTAGAATATGATGCACTGTCATACAAAATTCTAAAAAAAGGCCAGATGAATGGCTGACATACTTCAAATGTCCGTGTTTCAGTTGAATCTCTGTACTCCCCAAATAGTGAGCTCTATAAATTTTGAAGTTCTAGCTTCTACAGTCAAAAAATGCTATATTTAGTGATACTATGCACTATTGGGGAGCAGCAGCTAATATTTAAATTGCTACCTAGTGCACTATGTAAGGAGCAAGGAGTTATTTGAGATTCATCCCCCATGTGGCAAGTGGAACTGATGCTATATAAAACTCATGGTGGTAATTTGGTGACTATATAGTACTTATAAAGCAACAGTTTTTGTATTAAACAGTG